>VZUI01085299.1:0-40235 GCA_013401135.1 Cettia cetti
AGAAGGATTTGTGTTGTGTCCCTGCTGTGTGCAGAGCTGAGTGACCCTGCCTGTGAGCTCAGAGCTGCTCCCTGGGCACCAGAGCCTGGAATGCAGCAAAGAGAAAACTGCAGGCTTCATCTCCCCCAGAGCACCCAAACCCTGGGATATCCTGGGGACAGGGCATGGGACACCCAGGCTCCTCCTGGCACCAGGATGTTTGTGTTCAGGTGTGATATTTCAATGTATTAACTTGTTCCAACTCATCTCTGCCACAAGAAAATTCACAATTTCCTACAGAAGCTTCTTTCTCCTCTTTTTTTTGTTTGATATATAAGATGCTGTGTTCTGAGCACTGGGGATTGTGGAGTTCAGCCATTTCCAGCCTGGTGGTTTCACTTTTTACTAAACCATGTTTACACCCACGTGTTAATCTGTTTCTAGACATGTTAATTATTATCGTATTATTTGGCCTTGGGACAGTCTCATCATCAGATGCTGAGGGTTTTAATGAAGAAACAGAAGAGCTCCTTACAGAATAAAAATTTCCTTTTATTCCAGGAGTCCCTGAAGTGATATTAGCCAGGATGGATTTCCTTCCTTTCCCAGAGCACATGATGCTGAACAGTGAAGCTCAAGTGATGAGAGATCCACTCACAGACCAAGGCACACAAAGCCTGGCTTTGCCTGTTGCCATCTTGCACCCACAATGATGTTCACTGTATCATTAAGCCTCAAAAATCCCATGACATAATCAAAGAGGCTCAAATGAAACCACACAATAGCCAGAAATTGTTGGATCACCCAAAAAAAAAAAAAAAAAAAGCCTGGCATCTCCCCTCCCCACATTTTGGACACGCATTTGTAGGTGTTTTAACACTCACAGGTGTTTTTCCAAATTTAAAAAAAAAAAACTTTCTCTCCCTGATGTTGTCTATAATTAACAAAGGAGAACTCAGACAAATCAAGAGGGTACAAGGAAATCGATTTCATACACATTAAGGATATGCATTTACCCAGGGCCTGATCAATACTTTGGGTTCCAAAGCAGTTCCATCACTGCTCCAGGCCCAGCTGCAGAATTCTCCCATCAGGACTGTGAGAGTTACAAAAAGATCTGCCCACACTTGTTTGATCTGAAACACAACACCCCTTAGTGTCACCCCTTGGAAAAATACTGGGGAAAGCAGCCAAGAAAGGGGGGAAAAAACCAAAACAAAGGCAAAACTTCCCAGAATGAACATTTCTGACTCGTTCAGTTGCACTGAGAAGCTGCACATCTATAAACAGTTTTAAGGAGGGGAGAAAGGAAGGGGGAAAGCAGAGAGTTTGCCAGCACTGAAAGCTGCTCCTGCAGGGGACACCGAAGGGCCAGCAGCTGCTGGATTGTGGCATTTCCATCTGCTCCAGGGTCACCACTCTGGTTTTGGGAGAGGTGACACCAGGCCCACAGGCTGGTGGCTCAGCTCCCAGCTGCCCCGCTGGAGCCCAGGAGTGTCACAGAGGTTCTGCCCCCAGGCTGCAGTGAAAGATTAACCGGCTTTTATCAGCTGATTGCTGCCCAAGCACCGTGTGAGGCTGTGGGGCTGTGTCCGAAGCCCTGAACACCCCAAATCACCCCAGCACAGCCCTTTCAGCACCAAGCAGCTGGGAAGATCCAGTCTCTACCAGGGCTAAACTCAGAGCAGGGAGAAATTCCAGAATTTGGAGCCCCAAAAATGCCCATTACTGGAGGAGTGGCGGCACCACCACATCCCTCACGGCAAACATCACCCCGGGAACGGTCCTGGCACAGCACAGCCAAAAGCACTTCTGCTTCAGGCTTGACTGGCCCCAAAAATCTGTAATTCTGTGCTTGTGTTTTGGGGAAGCTCAGCATCAGGGTTTCTGCACCTGCCAGCACAGCCCCAGGGTGACCAGGAGCAGGAGGGTCCCTGCAGCACCCCAATTCCAAACCAGGAGCTCCCAGGCCCAAATGAACCCTCAAGCTGGCAAAGGGAGGGAAGAACAAACCCAACCCGCCTGCTTTTGCCATCTGGAGCTCGTCCCAAAGCCCAAACTCCAGAACGACTCCAGCAAAGGCATTCAAACACCGGGGGTTGATGCCCAAACATCCCCCAGAGCTCCTGCAATGGGGAATTAATCATCAACTGCAGCCACAGCCCTGCACAGGCATCCAGGGCTGCCTTCCCCACGTTCTCCTCCACTTCCCAGAGCCAGGGATTCTCCCTCAGGCAGGAGCTGCAGTCCCAAAGGCTCTGGGGAAAACCCTGGGGTGGGCACGGGGTGAACGCGGCGCTCCTCCTTGCGTGGGGACACAGCCTCAACAGCCACGGGCAGGCAAGGAGTTAAGTGGGGTTTGTTTCTTCCATGCAGTGACACAAAAATCTCGTGGCAGGCCAGTTCCTCTACTGCTCCCTCGGGAATTTAAAATAAAAAAATTAAATATAAAACACACAGGCCCTGCTTTTGGAGAATTCTGCTCACTGCCCTCCCCACCGCCGGGTGACACAGGGATCCGAGATGCTCCCAGCTGCCACAGGATCCCCCTGGGCACACAGCCAGTGCCACAGAGCCGTCTGAGGAGCTGGCACAGCGGGCCACAACACGGGAAGCCCAGTCCAGCTGCCTGGGCCTCCGGGGAATTGCAAAAACAAGGGGCAGGGCCAGGATGGGACACCCAGCTTGGCTGCTCTCCGCTCCCAGACACTATTGCTTCATGCACCCCGTGGTGCAGAGAGAAAACACTCTGCTTTTAATACATTCTTGGCTCCAGGAGGTCAGAAAAAAACCCCCGGAAAGTCAAAATGAGAGAAGAGGAGCTGCTCCCACCAGCAGCAGGTCACAGCTGGCACTGGGGGTGCTGAGTTACAGCAGCTGCGTATCCGGAATCTCTGCAATTTCTGCCTTTCTATATTAACTCATATAAATCTCACCCCGTTCTCTGCCCAACTGTGTTAAAAAGGCACCCTTAAAAATGCTGCTGCAGGGCCAGTGGCTCCCCCACGGTGTTAGAGGTGCTGGAGGGAGGGGAATTCTCAGCAGAGAAACAGAAACGCCAACCACCAAGCCTTGGTTATGAATCCCCTAAATAACTCTGACAGTGCTCCCCACCCTCCTGACTGAAAACGAGCAGAAAACAGAGTTTTCTGACCCTCTGGCAGCAGGGTGGGGTGTGACAGAAAGGGATGGGGGGCACTGTGGCAGCTGAGCCACTCCAGAGCTGTCCCAGCCCATCCAAATGGATGGCAAGGGCGAATCCCTCACCTGGAAAGATTCTCCAGCCATGTGCTGGGGACAAACAGCATCCAGTGAGGACAGCCTGAGCTTTCCAGGAGGGATCCACACCAGCCCACCAGCAGGAGGAAGGGGACACCTTTACACTAAAAAAAAATCCTGAATATTTGGAGCAATTACTCCAAATTTATAAAGGACACCCTTTGCTTTAACTCTGATTTCACTCCTGCCAGGCTTGGGGCCACCTCCCCACCACCCACATCCTCTCCCTGGCACTTCAGCCACACAAGACAAGCCTGGTTTGAGCCCTGCCCAGCAAAACCTGGGAGGAAGAACTGATCCAGGTCCTGCTCCAGCTGTGAGGTGGGTGCAGCTCTGTCCCCCCAGCCTCTGGAGCACAACCAGAGTGGAAAACACGACTTGAACCTCAGTCCCAGCATCTCCTCCTCTTTCAGCTGATCTGTGAATAGCTTCCCTTTTTCATTTTTAGAGCAGCATCCTTTCCGATCTGTGGGGCAGGGGAGGGAAGACCCTTATCTTGCAAAAAAAAAAAAAAAAAGCCTTTTTCAAACAGAGCAGGAACTTCAAAAGGAATTCAGGATGATTAAATCCATGCCAGGAGGGCAGAGAGGAGTAGGAGGCTAATAAATGGCACGCTCCACAGGTTTATGAATATTTGAACTATATTTCTTAAGAAAAAAATTGTACATTACTGCAAGTTATTTAAAATGAGTAACTCCTTTTAATGAACCTGGCTACCATCATGCTGACTAATAGAGTAATAAAGAGTTTAATCCATATTTATGTACATTTATGTCATTACAGTTGGTGCCAATAAATTAGCAAGTCCAATAAGAGTTTGATTTTATACCATCACTGCTACTAAATGTATAACAACACACGCTACATGAGCACCAGCTTTTTATTTTATTTCTTTTTTAAGAGGCAGGCTGTACTAACAGAGACTGGGAACAGCAACTCTGCAGAATCAGACCCTAGTTGGGGATGAGGCAGTATTAACTGGGGCTTTGCTCCTGCATCCTGCAGCCACAGAGAAAACACTTCTGCAGATGCCACTGGTGATTATGGAAAGCTCTGAGCCACTTTAAAGGGATCAAATATTCAAAAATAATTAATATAACTACATTATTTTGAAGGGACATGGGCAGAAATACAGGCAGCAGCATGTCAGGTCACTTTTGTCATAAAACACAGCACAACCCCCACGGCTTAGTGACTGGACACGGGGGAAGAGGGCTGGCTGTGAGCAATTTCAGCTGGCCACGAGCAACTGGAAGTGGCCTTTGGGCTCCCCTGGGGAGCTGGGGGACCCTGCAGGTCACAGGGAACGTGGTGCAAACATTGGGCAGGAGCCCGAGCGTGCCCGTTCCCCCGCACCCACAGAGGTCCCACACTTCCAGCCCCACTGGGGCCTTGGCTGGAGGGTTCACCATCCCATTTCACCAGCTGTCACCCTGCTGACAGCACAAAGGACCTTCCCAAGCTTCAAACTCAAGGAAGAAGCAAACCAGGAGGAGACCTGGGCTTGAGGAGCCCCCAGGGAGAGCTGCCCTGCTGGAAGGGGCTCCACTGCTCCCACGGCAGCTCCTCCTTGCAGCAGCCCTGGCTCAGGAGCCAAAAGGAGTGATGGAAACGTGGAAACCTCCCTCAGAATTACAGCTGGGCCAGGCAAGACTGAACGGTCTGATTTTTCATCCTCTTTTAAAGCACCAGTGGTTTTCTAACACTAAAAAACCCCGAAGATTCAAAGCCCTTTACGCAGAGGTTGGCACCAAGTCCCCGCCTTTCTCCTCCATAATTACACCCCAGCAACCCCAAAAGCTGCTGGTAATTGCTGTCCCAGCGGCTGTTTGGTTTGGAGGAGAGGAATAACTCTCCCAGTGGCATCCAGAAAGGAAACACCCAACACCACTCCACCACAGCCCCTCTGCAATTAAACACTGGGCTCCTCAGAAACGCCTCCTACACGGTGCGAGTGTCTTGTAACCAAAAAAAATACCATTGATCTGAGGAGTGAATAGCTCCAGGAAGAATTTTTTGTGTGTGAAGTCTGTGTTTGGCCAGTGAGGACGTGGATTAGAGGCTCCTTTTGCTGTCGCCGTGACTCAAAACGGAAAAGGAGCTCTGGTCAACAGCAGATTTTTCCCTGTTTATTTGCTTTGCCACTGTTGAACACAGATCTGAGGATAATGTGGGAATGAAAGGTGGTGAAGACAATGGGAATGTTTTGACAGGCTTCCAGAGGGATTTAGGGTGGTGCAGAGCTGGACAGCTGATACCTCCACACAGCTGATTAAAAAAAAAAAAATAGGTTTTTGTACAAGGAGTCTGTGCTTCCCACAGTCTCTATGGTTGGTTGAGGATGACGACACACATGAAAACAAGCACGATGCAGGCTGTAAAATACATTTGGATCTCTTGGAAGTTTATGACGCATTTCTTTCACATTTCTCCTAAAAAACCCATATTGCCCTGAGGAGAGAGGGAGAGGCAAATCACCTCCCCACATCACAAAGCTGAATGCACCCCCAAAAAGTGAACAGGGAGAGGGAAGAGCTGTTCCCTCAGCAGACCAGAAAGGAAAGCAAACTGTGCTCATCAGCTGATGTGTTCCAGCAGTGTTTAACACCAGGCCCTATTAACAGGCATCAGAGGCAATCTGAAACTGCACAAAGCAAGAGACAATGTGACGATAAAGCAGCATTTTAATTAGCAGCAGTTCCTTCCCCAGCCCAAAAGGTTCCTTCTGTGCATTCATATTCCCAGAACAACAACTGCCTTCTTGTATTCCATAAATCAAAAAAAACCTCATAAAACAAGGCACTGCGATTGCACATTCCACATAATGGTCCAGAAATAAATTAGGCAATAAATATCAAATAATATATCCCCATCAGCAGTGAAAATCTACTCCTTGGATAATCACAAGGGAAGATGCCTTCCAGCAGCTTATGTCTGGCAGTTCGAAACAGGTAAAACAATACAGAGCTTTAATAAATCTTTTATCACCTTTTCTGCTGAAGAATATAGCAATTGTCCTGGGTAATGGCTTCCCTGAGCCCCGTGTCCATCAGCCCTGATGCAGTTGCTGTCAAAGCCAGGGGATCAGAACAAGAGCCACTTGTCAAAACCAGGCAGAGTTTGCCTTGTTGGGTATCTGGTGCCAACCATCACTTACAGCAACACATTTCTGAGAAGCTCAGGGCACTCATCTCACCCTGCCAGGAAGCTCCCTGGCCCCACAGACACTCCCTGGCCACGAGACAAAACTCAGGGGAGATTTCAGCAATGTTATTTTGCTCTGCAGAGGTGGCAGCAGATGGGGAAGGACTGAGCGAGGTGTGGACACTATGCAAGGTTTGGTTCCTCTCAAAGAACGCATGGGTCACATCCCTTAGAGACTGATCCCAGAGAGTTTTTAATCTAAAGCAGAAAACTTGAAGGCTTGGTCTCCCTTCACTGAGGACACAGCAGAATTAACCCCCAAAATACTGTAACACCCCTAAACACACTGAGGGCACCGCAGAATCCTAAACACACCACAAGCACAGGGGAACTGGTGCCCAGTTCTCAGAAAACCACAAAACCTTTGTATTTTCATCCCAAAGCCAGGGAGCAGCCCCAGGGCCAGACTCATCCCTTCCCAGGAGCTCAGGAGTGACCCTTACCTTGCCAAAGTCCCGCACATCAAAGAGGTCAAAGGGATCAAAGAGGTCGCTGTTCCTTAACCCAAATTTGTCGTGACACACTTTCAGGAAGGTCCTGATGTTCTTCAGACACAGAAACTGGGGGAGAAACAGGAGAAAAGGAGAAAGTGAGCGAGACAGGCACGAATCATAACTTGAGATTTACTGAGTTAAATGCAAGACAAGAGGAGCAGGGGCTGAGAAACTGGCCCTGCAAAGGCAGGCAGGATTTATTTGTTGTTTCTGAGGGTGTCAGGCTCCGGGTGCCCTGCGAGGGCTCCTGTGTTCTCAGCTGCACACCAGGAACACAACGCCCCTTTGGAAAACAAGTTTCTCCCAAGGTAACGTCGCAGAAGGGCTGCAAAGCTCAAGCCAGGAGGTTTCCCTTTCAAGGTCGAAGGCAAATATAAATTCCAGCTGATTTTGCACAGTGTTGGACATTTAACCATTTCCAGCACGACCCCATTTGGTTCCCTACAGAAGGGACACGTGCTGCAGCAACAGGACACGGGGGAATGGCTTTACACTGGCAGAGGGAAGGGATGGATGGGATATTGGGAAAGAATTCTTCTCTGTGAGGGTGCTGAGGCCCTGGCACAGGGTGCCCAGAGAAGCTGTGGCTGCCCCTGGATCCCTGGAAGTGTCCAAGGCCAGGCTGGACAGGGCTTGAACAACCTGGGATAGACTGGATGATCTACAATATCCCTTCCAACCCAAACCTTTGGTTATACAGCAAGGCTGACTGGCAGAGCAACATCAAGTTTCTCTTTAAAAATATCCTGCCTTTGGCTATAGCAATAAGAGATTGTTCAACCACAATCCTCAGGGATTCTGAAGCCTGAGGACTCCAGAGGGTTTTGCTCCTGGCAGCACAGGGGCTAAAGAAGAGAAAAACAAAAAATCTGCTTCGTTTTTGCAGCTGCATCACCTCCATCCTTCATCTGCTGAGCCAGGCAATCAACTTCCCTTCCTTCTACATCCCCGCTGCAAAGTACCTTCAATTATCGCTGGGTCTTTAGGCAACCCCTCACTTTCTTTCAGCCAATTCCTTACAAATACCTAACAAACATGTTAGAATCCTTCAGGAACTCAACCCATTAAGGGTGCGAATCACCCCCACGCACCTCCACGGGGCGGAGGAGCCAAGCTGCCCCGGGTGGATTCCCGCAGCCTGCCTTTGCCACGCGGCACAACCTCGGCTCCCCGAGCTGTCATCCAGCACACACCGCGCAAAGACACCACTAGCAAACTTCACCCGGGGTTCAAAGCAAAAGAAAATAGCTTAATTTTCTTTTAATTAAAAGAATCAAAGCAGAGTCTTCGGGGCCGGGTATCTCCGCAGAGGCGGCCGCGGCGCAGCTCGTTAGCGCTGCTTTGGGGATTAGACACGAGGGTTTCCAGCCACGGATTAGCAAAAACACCTCATTAACAGCTGGTTCACCTGCACAAAGCAAGAAATGACCTTTTACCCTTGTCCCCCACGCCACGGGTGACAGCAGAGCTCCCCCGGCACGGGAGGTGGCACAGGACAGTCCCATCGCATCAGAGCCTTCTCATTAGACAGGCACGTGCCAGAGGCAGAAATTAAAAACAAACCTGCTTTTCTAGGGCATTCCTCTAGCTCACATAAACACTGCAGTAAATGTAAGTGTCTAGACTGGGAGGGTTTTGGTTCTTTCGTTGGGGTTTTTTGGTTGTTTTTTAACAGGCTCTCTTGCTGACACAGGTTATTTCATAACTTTATCTCCTGGGTCTCTACAAGAATTTTCACCCCGGGCTGCGTGTGCTGCTGCACTGCAGTCCCATTGATTCCAAAGTTCCAGTGTGTGCTTATTTTAAATCCTTTTAAGCCTCCAGTTTTGAAAGTTAATGGCACAGGGTACAGCCACAATTACACACAGCGAGATGCAAACTTCCTCTGCAGCATTCCCTGCCCCTCTGCAGCACCATCCTGCCCCTCTGCAGCATTCCCTGCCCCTCTGCAGCACCGTCCTGCCCCTCTGCAGCATTCCCTGCCCCTCTGCAGCATTCCCTGCCCCTCTGCAGCATTCCCTGCACAGCTCCCGCTCATCCCAGGCCGGGCAGCACCAAACCAGGATCAGAGTGCTTTGGGTTGGGGGGGGATATCCAGGATTATCCATTCCCACCCCCCTGCCACGGGCAGGGACACCTTTCACTATCCCAGATTGCTCCAAGCCCCATCTTGGACACTTCCAGGGACAGCTTCCCTGGAAATCTGTGCCAGTGAGGGAACCAAAAGTGATGCTGCTCGTCCACTTCAGCTGTGGAAACCACCCCACCAGAGCTGGTAAATGAGGAGGAGGCACCTGCCAGAGCAGCAGTGCCCTCCTGCAGCTCCAGGTGACATCAGCAAAGGGACAGCACACCACCAGCCAGGCCCCGAGTGCCAGCAGGTGACAAACACCGAGGAAAAACCCCAGCATCTATCTATTTAAAGATGAAAAAGGACTGATATAAAACACAACAAACACAATTAACCAGAGCCCTGCCCCACCAGCGAGGAGCTGGCAGCAGAGCAAGGCCACCACGCTGCCCACAGGAAATGCCACCACTCAGGGTGACAACTGCAGGTGGGTTTCACCCTCACCCTTCGAGCACCCAAAGTCCAGGTGGGGACACCCAGCGTGGGTGTTGGTGGCACAATTCACTCCTGGCACTTTTCCTGTGGCTAGTCTGCAAAGTGTCATCTGGTGCTTTTTA
Source organism: Cettia cetti (assembly GCA_013401135.1). Classification (NCBI taxonomy): domain Eukaryota; kingdom Metazoa; phylum Chordata; class Aves; order Passeriformes; family Sylviidae; genus Cettia; species Cettia cetti. The sequence goes on from VZUI01085299.1 coordinate 9,645, forward strand.
TTTTTTTTGGCATTTCGAGGTCACTGCTGATGGAGGATGATGAATTCTTGGCTCAGCCCTGTTACTCAACAGCCACATGTTAAAATTAGCTCCAATTTCACATGGGCTGTGCCGAGGCCATTTTATTCACCAGTCAATCACACCTTTGGACAAGCAAACGTTTTGCAGGAGAAAAAAAGAGAGAGAGAAATCAATGTTCTCCACAGAGCTCATTCAGCACCTGTCAGGCCCAAAATCAGAGGTGTCATTTATCTGCTTGGAGCCAGGCTGGAGCTGAGCAGGGTCTGGAGGTCTCCCCTGGTGCAAGGGAGCACCAACAACACAAATTCCCAGTCCTGCCAGCACCCTCCTGTTCATCCAAAACAACCCTGGGAGCCACCAGCCACAGCCTCTGGGCACAGACACCGTGCTCAGCTCTGGAAACAGACCTGAGACCACAGAAAATTCCATGGCCACCAGCACTTCCAGGCTCTGGGACAGCCACAGAGCAAATCCCGGGGTGGGGAGAACATCCTGGGCACTGCAAAGCCCAAAAGGAGGGAAGGTAAAGCCAGAGGGAAGAGGTGACTGGAACAGAAGTGGGATTGTGCCAAACAGAGCAGGAAACTCGTCTGGTAAAACAGAACCCCTTGAAGCCTGATCACAGAAAATGTGCTGAGCTCTGCCCCAGCCCTTGGAGGGCTGTAAAGAACCAGCAGCAGAGAGAGGCAGCAGAGGGGCCCCATCACCTGCACTCACCCAGTTTCACAAGAGCTCTGCTTATTTTTAACCACTCTGCAGAGTCATAAAGTGAATAAACTGCTCTGAACTCCCCCTGGGAGCCCTCAGCCTCCCTCCTGCACACGGGGTGGCCAGCAGCCCCAATGCCTGGGACCTCCTCAGCAGCTTCTGGGATGCTCTGTTTAAAGGAAAGTTTTCATGATTTTATCTCTTTTACTGGATTCAGTGACTTTAGAGACTGCTCAGATGATCACAGGGTTGTGCTGCCGGGTTTTTGTGCCACTCAAACTCAGAAATGTGTTGGAGGTGCCTTCAGGGGAGGTCAAAAAAGGGGAAAATTGGCACTCGGGATAGCTGCACTTTGCACAGGGACACTGGGACCTCAGCAGGGACATGTCCAGCCACCCCAGGGCAGGAAGGGCAGGTCGGGTGTTTCTGCAATTGGAAACTCCAGCTCTGGGGGAGGGAGAGGAATATTTGGGTGTGGGTGACCCAGCCCCTCACTCCTCCCCACTTCAGTCCCCAAATGACTGGGCACCTGTGACACCTGTGCTGCAAGGCAGGAGCCATTTCCAATGCAAATTCATCAGGAAAGAGCCAACCACTGGAGCACCTCAGGGTGGGCTGGAAACGTCCCAGCCCCAGAGCCTTGAAGGCCACACGTGCTTCTGACACCAAAGCTGCTTTGTTAATGGAAAAACAAAACCATTTTGGTTGGAAAAGACCTCTAAGATCGAGTCCAACCACCAGCTCAGCACTGCCAAGCCCTCCACTAAGCCATGTCCCTACATGCCACATCCACACCCCTTAAAATCCCACCAGGGGTGGGGACTCTGTTGCTTTCTTGAGCAGCCTGGTGATGGCAAAGACAGACAAAAAGCTGGAGAATGCAGCAGCAGCTGCTCAACGACCCAACAGGGATCCCAGGTGGGTCTGGAGGAGCACCAAAGCAGCCCCTGCTCCTTGGGATGGACGTGCAAAGCTTGGGGATCGCTGAGAGGCTTCTAAAAACACCATCAAACACAAGGAAAGGAGAGAAATGAGGAGGATGGTTTTGCCTGGAGGGGCAGGAGCATCCAGCAGCTCACAGCACTTTGGGAAGGGCCTTCAGGAGAGGGGCTGGGGCTGTGTGGGGAGCACACAGGGCACACAGGGCAGGCTGAGCGTGGCCAAAGCCGGGGGCTTGAAACGTGTCCTGCAGCATGCAGGGAACGCTGGAGCTCTGCTGGGGGAGATAACCCCGCTGACAAATGAGGAAAGGGACTTTCCTCAGCACTGCCTGGCCCTGATGCCAGATTTCCTCTTATCTCACTGGAAAGCGCCGGGGAGAAGCGAGTCCTCAGCGGGGAGCTGGGAGCATCTGCTCATCCCAGGCTCTGCAAATGGGCAAGGGAGGCTCTCTGCTTGGGAAAACACTTCACCTGCAAGGGGAAACAGGTGTCCCGTGGCACAGAGAGCCAAAGGATGCATCTCTGAGCCCCCCTGTGCTACCCCGATGTGGCAAAGGGGCATCAAAACTCTCTTGGCTTCCTCCAACACCAGGAATGGAGAGAAGGTCCAAGGGTATCCAGTGGGAACTGCAGGGCTGCAGCCATCACATGGCAGGGGTGGGTTAGGTGCTCTTTGAGGTCCCTTCAAACCCGAACCATTCTCTGATCTGAAACTGAAGTCACCACCTGCCTTCTGATCTCTCTGAACTGCTCTGCCCCGTCCAGCCCCTCCACACCAAGGGCTCCCCAGGACAGTTTTGGGACCAGCAATGAGCCAAAAGCACCAGTGCAGCTCATCTTCCACCCCCCAGCAGCACCAATCTCCCGTGGCTTTGTTCCTCCTGGCTTTGTTCCTGCCCAGCTTCGCCCCATTGTCTCTGGTGCAGAGGCAGCACAAAACCTCTCTGCAGAGAATTCCCCTTCGCATTGGGATTCAACTCGCAGCTCATCAATTACTTCAGATGGACAGATTAAATTTCAGGTTGTTGGACAGCAGATTTATCTATTGAGAAGTGGAGAATGAAATTATTTCTCAAACAGTTTAGCACTATTATTTCCCCCCCCACTCTCCTTTCAAAGCCGTTCCCATTGCTGAGTGCTCCAGGGTTGGGCAAATTCCACTTAGGGAGGCTGATTAATGAGCCTGAAACACTGATGAGGGCTGACCTCTCCACAGCTTCTCCTTCTCACATCCACTCACAAGCACCATTTATCCCTAGGAAAGCACCTGAGGGAAAGCAAGCATGGATTTTAGCAAACTCCCATAGCAGGGCACTGGGAGGACTGGGGGAAAGCAAACCCTTTCCTTCCCAGGGAGGAAAATCAGCCAGAGCTCAGGGGGGATGAAAAATCCCTGCACAAACTCACCAGGAGCTCATCCTCACACCTTCACTCATCATCATGTGGCTCAAAGGGACAAAGCTCCCCCAGTTACCCCACAGGAGCTTCCCATCATGGTCTGTGGGCTCTCAAAGGGAAGAGGTCCCTCTCAGTTAACAATATGAAACTCATGACCTGGACACCAGAATATACATGGAATTGTGGAAAAAAAAATGAAAAACTACAAAATACAAGGAAATAAATAACAAACAGACTCTGGAGCAGCCTGTTGAATACCCAGAGGTCCCAAACCTCATCCTCAGACATAGAGGACACTCAGAGGGGGCTGCTGTCACCCTGCCAGGCCTAGGGCTCCAAGAGCTCATCCTATTTCATCCAAGGGAAGCTTTCCTGACTCCTGAGCTCCTCATGGAGACCGCCAGGTTCATTTCCCCCATTACACATGGGGAAAAAAATGGAAAAGCAAAAAGAAATCTGTAAGAGTAGCTAAAACCCCCCATCCATCAGGCAGCAGAGCCCAAGACAGCTCAGGGCTGGAGGAGGGGACAAGGACCTGGTGACATCCGTGAGACAGCAAGCCCAGAAGTTTGTGTGCTGAGAGCTGAACTGCCACCAGCACTGAAGACCTCCCCAAAGCCCAGACCCCTGTCCCTGGTGTCCCTGGAGCCCGTGCCAGGAGGAGCAGGCCCCGCACCCCCGGGGAACGCGGGGCTCCGTCCGTCCGTGCGCCCGAGGGTCCCCCCAGGCACTCAGGGGCTCCAAAGGAGAGGAAGGAAGCTGCAACTTCCCGAAGAAAACGCTGGACCTGCTGCTGCTGACAGTACTTCCCTCCTTTGTGGAGCCCTCCCGGGGCTGCAAACGTTGGGAAAGCCAGAATCGTTAGGGTTTTCAGGCTTTAATTGCAGTGTCTGGGAGGGTTTCATCCACGGTGCTGACAAGGGCTGAAACTGCCCTAATCACCCCAAATCCAGCGGGTCCAACAGGCTCAGCACTGCTCCAACCCCCCCAGCCACAGCTCTGAGGTTTGTGCAACCCAAACCCTTCCCTCTGAGCTGCTGGAAAACCCCAACCTGATCCCTGTGTTGCTGATTGCACTCTAGGAATTGATCTTTTAGGATATCTCTGAGAGACCTGAAGAGCCAGTCCTGGGAATGACAAGAGCTTCTGGCAAAACCAGGTGGGGACAACCCCTCCCTGACAGCCCTGGTGCCCAGCAGCTCCTGGGGGCTGGATGGCAAGGCAGGGAGCAGAGGCTGTGCAGCCCTGAGTGTGGGGAGAGCGCCAAGGATCAGCACCCTGCTCCAGGGGAGAAACCCAGGGACCCCCAGGGCTCATCAGGGCCTCAGCAAACCCATCCCAGGCGGCTCTTTGGGCTTTCTCACAGAGTCCAGGCATCTCCTGCACCCCAGATCTGGGTGTCTCCACAGCAGACTCACAAATCCAGGCTGGGCTTTCCTGAGCAATTAAATCTGAGGCTGCAGAAAGGCAGGGAGCAGGAGGGCTTGGAGGCATTGCTCAATCTGCCCACATTTGGCAGCCTGAATGAGGAGTTCCCTTCCACACTCCTCAAACCCAGCCTTTTTTCTCTTCTTGCTGGAAGAAACAAAGCTCATCAGGGGAACTCAGTTAAAAAAAAAAAAAGGGGGGGGGGGAAGGAAAAAAAGAATGGAAAAAGAGATGTCTTAGCTCATACTGTTGCTGTGAAGTCCTAACCTCGTGTCTGCCTCACCCAGGCTCACACTTCACTCCGAAAACACGACCACAGATAAGAGATGGGACATGTGAAAAATAAATCCTGGTGAGAGCTGATGGAGAAATGAGATAACTGCCTGCGTGGGAAGGCTCCTGCAGAGAAAACTCAAAACATTTGGGCCAACCCAGAGGCTCTGAGACAGGACCTGACCTGAACCGTGACAATCAAATTATAACAGAGCGCTCAGCTGCTCTTGAGGAAAAGGGGGAATTGCGTAAGCCCAGCTAGAGTTACACTGAATGCTGAGCTTCCAGGGAACCTTCCAGGCAGGGACTGTCCTCCTGCTCCTCAGGGAACGGATCCCTGAGGAACTTCTGACAGGACAGGGATGAGAAAAGCTCTGGGGCAGCTCTCAGATGAGTCGATGGCAGCCAAGTCAGCAAATTGAGCCCTGTCACGTCAGGCACAGGGTGCAGGCAGCAGCTGCAAGCCTGGGCTGGTTCAAGACACTCCCACAACTCATTTTTGTCTCCTTAAAACCAAGCTGCCCTGAAATAAAGGTCCTGAAAAAAGGGCCAAGCTCTGACACTTCTGTGGAACACAGGGTGGGACTGGAGGGTGTCTGCAACAGGGGGCTCCAGTGCAAAATTGGCAAAACAGACAATTAAATGATAATCAAAGATGCAAGCTGAATTAAAAATCTTTATGTATCAGTTATAGAGGAGTCCCATAGGAGTAGATTTGAAATAGTCATTAATATCTGGACGTGGCAGATATTAATGACTCAATTAATTGAGTCAAGGCCAGGCTGGACAGGGTTTGGAGCAACCTGGTCTAGAGGAAGGTGTCCCTGCCCATGGCTCCAGTGAGCTTTAAGGTCCCTTCCATAAAATCTGTGACTTTATGGTCCCCAAACACCCCCGAGCTGGCGTGAGGCAGAGGAACACCCTCATTCCAGGGCACACAGCAGCCTCACTGCAGCCTCTGCTTTCTTCAAACATCACAAGAAATCTGATTTTAGAAATTCTGCCATCAGACCAACAGCATGAGCCCTTCCAACATCCAAAAGCCTTTTCTGGGAAGGGCTTGTATGGCTGCCATGGCATTATTCATCCACCGAGGGTAAAATGCAATTTTTCTGCACGCAGTCACGCTGTGGGGTGACTCCTTTCCAATTAGCCTCACTCCAGTTTCACAAAGCCTCCAGAATTACAACTAAATGCATCGTTTTTCTGGGTGCAAGAAGTGCCAGGAGGCAGAACAAACAAACTCCTGCCACATTCACCCCACAGAGCCCAAGCAAGGCATCACCCACAGGGAAATCACCCCTGCAAAGCAAGCAGCCAAGAAAAACATTTGTAACGCCAAGTTTGTCGCAGATTTTACCTTTTACAAGAGGAAATAAAAGCCTGGGAAAACTGCAGATGTCTGCTGTGGTGAGAGCTGCAGAGCCTTGCCCACCAGACAAGACCTGGAGGGGACAGTGCAGCCCCCAGATCAGGGGAGCAGCAGTGGGTTTGGAGAGAAACAGCCCCAAAATGTCGCCCCAGAGGCCAGGATGGCAATTTTTAGAAGCAGACAACAAATTCTCAGAATGTTTCTCTTAATGGCACCAGGTAATGATGCTGAAAGACACCCCCCAGCTCCTGCCTAGAGAAGGAATTAAAACCAGAACACTTCTCCCATTCTGGAGAAATGATGCAGACCTGCACACGAAATCAAGCTGCATTTGCACATGATTGAGCCCAAAATGTGCTTTTTAACAGGTCCCTGGATGCTCGTGGCAGCACACCAGGGCTCTGCACTGCCATCAGCTCCTCAGGGCAGAGCTGGGGCTGCCTTGAGCAGCTCAGCACCCTCCTCACCCCAAAAAAGCAGCAGAAATGGGGTGGTGGGGTGCCCCTGGGCCAACCAACCTGTGCACTGCTCCTGTAAGAACTCCCCAGTACCACAGGAGCTACGAGCCAGGCCTCGCCTGGGGAGGGAACGAGCAGTGCCCAGCAGCTCCTCTGAGCCTCCTGGGTGATGGGCAGGAGCTGAGCACCAAACCCCAGCTCTGGGCAGCAGCAGGAGCTGAAGCAGAGGCTGGCAGAGCTGGGGAAAGCAGCCTGGGGTGGCTGTGCCAGCACCTGAGGCTGCCTGTGCCTGGGGACGGGGATGGACAGGCAGCCCCAGGCCCTGGGGACACTCAGGGCTTCCTCCCCTCCTCAGCTGTAAATAATGAATGTTTTTGTTGCGTTTCAGCATTGGGAAGAAGCAGTGCTGGGAACAGGAAGGGCAGTTTGGTAATGCCCACTGGAAACCGAGCCTGGGGTGAACCCCCTGCATTGCCCCTTCCCTCCAGGAGCAGGGAAATGTCAGAGTTTCAAGGGATTAAACCCCTGGCACCAGGAGAAACCCTCCATGAGTCTCCAGCAGACTCCAGAAAGCTTCAAAGCACATCTCAAAATCCTACTTGGCCAAATATACCAAGCCCAAATCCATCCCTGTGTCCCAGGAAAGGAAAACCCAGCCACGACCACAGGCACAAACACCCATTTTCCTTCCTGCCTAACACACTTGTGCTGCCCTGGGCAATTTGCATTCAGGGTATCAGTTCCTCTCCTTTCAGCACTGCAAGGAAATTAATTAACTGAAGAGTAACTGTAAGTATCACCAAGCCTGGGAGGCCAAGGCAGGAAATCTGAAGGTTAACCATCATATTTAATGTAGGCATGAGATAAAAATCAGAATGAACTTTGATCAGGGGGAGGATGAAGAGGTCACTGGCATTACTGTGATGTTGGCTGGTTGGGTTTTCCTTTTTTTTTTTTTTTAAGATTAGAGGCTGTATTTTATCTGTAAGATTTCAATTAAGCATTTTCAGCCCTCATGGAGGAAAGGGAGAGGTTTAATTCCTTACCAGAGAGCATCAAGCATCATTGCAATCACTCTGACACGTCAGTGAAAACCAGTGAAAAGCACAAGAGCCATCGCTCCTTGATCCTGGCCCCAGGAAAGGAAACCCCAATCCTGGGAAGGATGCTCTGAGCCCCAGCAGAGGCTGGGCTGGCCCAAACCTGCCCCACGAGTGGTTCTGCACACAGAGCCTCCCCCTGCACGTGCCCAGCACAGCCCAATTATCCCAACTCACACCACAGCCAGAAAACAGGCTACAAAAGAGAAAATCACTCCCCGTGCCCAGTTATTTTTTGCAAGGGTGGAATTTAATGAGAGACTCCAGCCAGAAGTGAGCCAGGTTCTGGGAAGTTTCCTAAAGCATCAAGAGATTTGTTACCACAATGAATTAAAGATCTTTCTGCAGTGAGCAGTGCTGAAATTTTGGCCAGAGACTCCAAACCTCCCTGGATTTGGGCACAACGCTGTCCCTGACCTCCCCTGAATTAACACAAGGGCAGCTTCATTTCTAACCAATTCACTTCAATCTCTCCTTGAGGATGTCACTCTTTCACCTTATCTGGAAGATTTTTTTCCCTCCCTTCCCAAGCTCCAGGGGTAAAATTTACTGCCACAGCACTGCAGAACAGTTCCTGCTCTGCATGAGGAAAACAGGCTACAGAAAATTAATCTACTGGCTACTTAATTTGTAAAGCTGCTTAAAAAGGTCAGGTCCCCAGCTCATAAAAACCACCACTGAGAACAGATCCCAGCGATTACGGGAAACAAGGCTCTGGATATTTATATAAATTAATGCTTGGGGAGGATAACAAGATAACAAGACCCTCTAATTTAACACTCACATCCCATTCCTGGCAGCTCCTAACACTCATTTATTACAGTAACACATCAGGGGTGCACCCAAAGCTGGCACCTGGGCTAGAGGGGGTTTAGGAATCCTCCCAAAATCTCCTGGATGCTTTGACTGAACTGTTTCCAGATCTGGCTTCGTATTTCTGTAAGGCAAGTCCTCCTTTCTGAGCCAGGCTAACAGGGGCTAAACACACACAAGCAAGAGAAGTTTTTTTTTAAATCCTTTTTTTTCTCTGCTAATAATCATGAAGAACATTATTTTGTATTTTGTGAGTGGGGGCTGTATTTTTTCAGCCTAGGCTTTGGTAAATTATTTAATGGGAAGCTGCACGTGGGCATTAAGCACAAGCACCAACACTTGTGTAACTCTGCACTGCTTTACACTCGGTTAACAGGAAAACTCCACTGGAAAATCTCCCTGTGAGACAATCCTGGGAGCCAGCCCTGCTCCCCTCCATTCCTGCATTGATCTGGGTCCTGTCAAACCCAGCCATTTCCCCAGGACATCATTTTCCTCTGGAACAACCTGCTCCAGCTCAAGGCGTCCCTGCCCAGGGCAGAGGGGTGGAACTGGATGAGCACCCAGGTCCCCTCCAACCCAAACCAGTCTGGGATTCCCTGGAACAGGATTTCAGGAGGGATTTACCAGCCAGGCAGGAGCAGCTCCACCAGACAGTGCACCAGCAAAGCTGACTGTTAATTGGAATATCTCAAATAAACTCTGGAACCAGGGTAATTGCATTTGCAGAGCGTTAGGGAAGCCTGGGTTGCTTTTGCTGCGCCGGGCTAATTAATTTGGTACAATTTGAGGATGCAGATAAGGCCCCAGGGACATGTTGGGCTGGACCATTAAGGCTGTATTTCAGCCAGAGGGGTGAAGAGGGGAACTGGCAGCAGCATCTGATTCCTTCTCAGCTGCTCCACTCCATCTCCTTCCAAAGCCACCCACTCTGCTGGAGCAGAGAATTGTCTGGACAGGAAAGGACAATATTTGGAGCTTAATGGGACAGGATCAATAAGTCTAAACAGGCAGCAGCCCTAAAAAAGCTCACTGACCCACGAACTAAAGTGACTTTATTGACACAGTTAAGACAGTATCAACACCCAGTCAAACCCAGACTCTTCATTTCCCCTTTTGTTTTTGGCAGCATCCCTGCTTTAATTTCCTAAGTACCACCCAACTGAAGTTAATTTTTAGTACAGCTGCGTGTATGACTTCCTTCTGCTTTAAATTATCCCTTCTCTTAGCAACTCCACCAACACAACACAGGGTGCACAACTCGGGGAGGGATTTTTTTGTTTTTAAGCACAGAATTGAGGTGTGAGAACAAGCACGAAGGGTTTTGTCAGACTTATGTACACCCAGCTCTGAGCAGGAGTTATTAAAGAGCCTGGCTCAGGAGCCAGCACGATGCATTTAAAAAGCCATCCAGCAAACATTAAGGCAGCTCTGGCTCCTGTGGAAATGGCAGTGGCACACATTAGGCTGAGCTGCTAGGAATAAATTGTTCCTCTGCATAATGCAAGGGAGACCAGGCAAAGAGGGAAAATGAAGGCTCCACAGTATTTTACAGGGCTATAAACAGCCAGGGAAATAAAACATCTCTCCTAAGGTGTAGCTTGCAATGCAAAAAGCTCTTACTCAAAGCAGGGCTGCCTGCAGCTCCGTGGGGGAAAGGCTCTCCAGCTGCTGAGTGCCTCGGGGAGGGGAGCAAAAATAACATGTCATGTAAAGTCATCGTGCCCCGTCACTTCTGCTTCCACTCCAGAGCAGACAGAGGCTTTTCCTGCAGCACACCCCGGCAGGAGCAGCATTCCCTGGCCAGGGCTGCAGCAGGGGCCAACATCTGCCTGCTGGAGCTCTGGCAGGGGGCTCCCAAGGCAGGGAGGGGGAGGCAGCCAAGGCCTGCACAGCCTCCCGTGCTGGGGATGGCTGCTGGAGCTCCCAGGGAACAGAGCCCGGCCAGCTCTGGGTTTGGAGCCTGCAGGCACAGGCAGAGCACCCCAGCCAGCCCCTGGTGTGTGCCCAGGGGCACAGGCAGCCCCCAGGGACAGCTGACCCCTCTCTGAGCCTGCCCCTGCACACCCTCACACTGCTGAGCCGTCACTCCCAGCTTGGCACGAGAGACCAAAGGGATTTAATGGAGGTTTCAGTCCTCCTCCACTCCCAAATTCCTCCTTCCATCCCAGGAAGCTTTCCTCACATTGCACTGGATAACCCAAGGAACGTCCAGTAAAGGTGATGTAAGGATCTGAAATGCAACTGCAGCTCCAGTTTTGGCTTCCAGCCGTGTCAGCTCTTCCCTGGTCTCACTCAGACCCTCAACTTTTGAACTTTTGTCCCTCCTCCAGCACATGGAGCTCCCCAGCTGCTCCGTGCCCAGCCAGAGTCTGGTCAACCGCAGCTCTGAGTGCCCGGGGGGACTCCACAGTCACACAATCACCAGGATGGAATCCTCCCTGCCCAGCAGCCCACGCCAGGCAGATCCCACAGCCTGAGAGAGCACCCCTGCCACACAGCCCAAATTCCCAGGAGAGCTGCAGAGTCCCTTGGGTCAGCATCCAGGAGCAGGGACAGGCACACGGCACCTGGAGAGCTCACACAGCACCTGCAGATTCCTGCCTTTACCTTGGACCACTCCAGCCCTGACCCAGTCCATTTCCTCCATGAGAGCTCCAGGGACTCACACCAGGTCAGTGTGAGCCCAAACCAGCCTCAAATCTGCTCCCAAAGCCTCTGGAGGGCTGGGAAATCCAGCTCAGCTCCCTCCCAGCAGCCAGAACCTCCTCCCCAACCTCTCTTCAGGCTGGGAGGTTTGGGAGTGCCCACGGGGAACCCGGAGGAGGGAGAGCATCCCTGGATGCTGAGGAGGACACGCAGTGGGGCTGTCCCACAGCTCTCCCAAGCTGCCTGGAGCTGGAAGAGGATCCATGCCCTAAGCCTGGGACTCAGCACCACCCCAGGAGGAGGAGGAGGATGAGGAGGAGAGGAAGAACTCACAGTTCTGTCCCCTTCCCTTCATGCAGCCACACACAAACAGGGACAGCTACAGCACAGCACTAACGCAGCAGCTGAGCCCTTCCTGGCAAAAACAAGAACTTGATTCCAAAAATCCAGCCCAGCTGTCTCTCCCCAAGGCCCAGGGAGGCAGAGGGACAACAAAGCACTCTGCCCAGTGCTTCTCCTCAGGCAGAATGAGCTCTAGGTGCTCTGCACTCCCAGATTATCTGGATAACCTTTGCCCAGCAGCAGGGCCTCTGTTTGCAAAGAGGCTGGTACCAAGTGGAGCTTGGACCTGGGAAATCCATGAGTAAGGCAAAAAATAATCCAAAAAGTCATGCAAACAGCCCAAAGTAATGCAAATGGTAACCTGTAAGTGGCTTTTTTGAGCATTCACATCCACTGCTAAGGGAGATTCCCAAAGAACCAGGGTGTGGAAGCACCCACCCTCCCCAGGGTTGCCTTAAACCCACAGAACTTCAAAAATCCAGCAGTTGTTTGGGGGTTCCTCATCCCAGAAAAGTTCTGCAGAAGTTTTGGGGGGTTTGTTTGTTCGTTCGTTTGTTTTTGGAGGGTTTTTGTTTGGGTGTTTTTGTTGATTTGTTTGCTTTTCCCAAAGGCAGCAGGAACAAGGATGCCAGAGCAGCCAGGGACAGCAGGAGGAGCCTCCACCAGCCCCTGAGCTGGGCTGCAGGGAGCTCCCAGAGCACGGCAGGGCTGAGGGGAGCAGCGGGGGAGGCTGGAGCTCCCCTGCACTCCAGCACTCTGGAAATGTCAAACCCCAAACCCTGAGGCAGCTCGGGCTGGGACCAGCAGCCAGCGCCAGGAGGATTTTTGTCCAATTTCTGAGAGAAACCCTCAGGGGTGGAGGGAGGAGAAGCTCCCCAGGGCTCCTTCAGCTCTCAAAGCCTGCCTGCTGACGTGCCAAAGACAAACCCAAGCAGTTATTAAGGCACCTGGAGCACAGACAAGTTAAACATCTCTTTTTGTGTGGGAGCAGCTCCTCCTGCCTCAGCAGCCCCAGAGGCAGGTAATGACAGCCCTGCTCAGGTGAATAACGGGTTTCTATGGAGCCAGAACACTCCTGACACCGTGCCTGTGTCACGCTGGAGCCTCACACCCTGACACTGTCATTAGAAGAGCTGTCTCTCAAAAGAAAGCTCTAAATCAGAGGGGAAAAAAATAGCAAAAACGAGATTTGAGCAGTGCTACGTCTGCTCAGAGAAACACAGATTTTCCTGTGAGGAGACCCTGCAAAACCTGAGGGCTACAGGGGGTTATTCCTCCCCTCTGCCCCAGCTCAGGGGCTTCAAAATCCACACACACACACAGCCCCACCTTTGGCAAGTTCCTCTCTGCCCCTCTGGATTTCTGAGGCTGCTTTCCACCCCTTGAAGCTTTGCCCTCACTGCTTTCACTCACATCCAGTTAAATCAGGTGTTTAAGATTGTTTTCTGTCCCCACATAAAGCAGGTAACTCCATTCACTCGGCTCTTGCTGGTGGAGCCCAAAGCTGAACGTGGGTTGGCTTCAGTTTAATTTTTTTTTGTTGTTGTTATTTTACAAGGAGGGGAATCCAGAACCTGACCAATCATCATTCTGGGTTTATAAATTTTAAAACCTGGGCACTTTAAATTCGCTTTCAAGTCTGTGAGGCTTCAGAGAACACTTCATTCACGTTCTTCTGCATTTCCCCAAAGCAAGGAAAACAAACCTGTTTGTCTGCCTTCCCTCAAGGAAAAATTAAACTGTCACATCACAGGACTCCAGGAAAAACACCAGGGGAGGAAGAGTCAGAGAAATATTTAACCTCAGTGCTGTGATGCAGAGCTGTGGGTCAGAGACCTGCTCAGGGTGAGCAGGATGCTGATCCCTGAGGGAGATGAAGGATGGAGAGGGATCAGGGAACACATCCTGGAAGTGCCAGCACAAACCTGCAGCTCCTGGTGACCACAGCAAGAGCCAAAGCGCACGAAAAGGAGACTTTCACCAGCACAGTGTGCAGGGATGCCACCCACTGGGTCGGGTGGCTGGGAAAGCAGAGTTATTCCCAGAGATATTAAACATTCCCAGCCCAGGCAATAGGGCTCAGCTGGCAGATTGAGCCTTCAAAAAGAACCTAAAGCCAGCAAAAAGTCCTCCTGGTTTTGGGTGAAATGACAAAACAAAGGACACTCGAGCCTCAAATCACATCAGAGTCCCACAGCCCAGCCCTGTCCTTTCCCACTGCAAAGGAACAGATTTTGCCCACGCTGCCAAAATTACCAGGAACTATGAAAACCCAATGAGGCTTCATCTTCCATCAATAAATTCATTTATTTTTCTATAGAGGCTCTCCCCCAGCCCGGCAGCTGTATGCTAATTCCCCCTCAGCACTGCATTATTATCACTTGGAACAGATGTTGCAGCCACTCCAAAATCTGGAGGTTACAAAAACTATTAACCTAAGCTGGGCTGAGCCTGGGAGGGGGTGAGGAGGAGGAGGAGGAGGAGGAGAAAGAGGAGGAGGAGGGGACAGCTCAGCCCTGCCCTTCTGCCACTGGTCCCAGCCAGGCTTTGCTCTCCCTGCTCCAGCTCAGCACCCACAGGGATCCCAAACTAATCGACCAAAAACACCCCCAAATCTTATAAACCAAATTTGAAGAGATCAGGGGAGATGCTGTGAATCCCTGAAACTCGGGGAAATTAGTGACAAGGTCCCCTGTGGGTTTTCAGCTGGGCACAAATGTGGATGCAATCAGAAATTTGGGTTGTTGGGTTTTTTTATTTTGGAGGTGTCTTTGATGGGGGGTGTGTGCAAACAAAGTCATTTCAACCCCAGATAAATCCAACTGTGAAGGGTTTAGCATTCCCCACGGAGTTGCTTTCTCCAGAGCAGCCCAGTGTGGCTCCTGGAGTAATTAATGCCAGAATCTATTTATGACCTCTGAATAAATTGTTCTTTTCTGACGGGAAAGCTGTTAAACACGTTAGCAAATATAATTAAGAGGGGAGGGGGGGATGACAAAAATCTGGAATTAAATCTCTCCTAATTAGAAATGCTTCTTGCAACAACCTGGCTCAAACCCCACTCTCAGGCAGATACTGTAGCTTCATTAAAGCCTCCTCATTACCCTTCCCCAGATAACCCAGCTGTCAACAGGAGGAAAATTCACTTCTAACCTTTGTCACCTCTAAGAAAAAAAGATCTTTAGGTGTTGTCCATGTGGGGAGAGCCTGGGGACGTGCACCTGAACACGCTGAGGGTGGAAAATGCAGCCAGGGAGAAGCTGTGCTGGCCTCTCACCCTCTGACCAAAGGAACAGGTCTGGCTGCTCAGGGTACCTGAGCACGTCCCTGCAGCTCAGGGGAAGCTCCCAGCAGTGTGACACTGATGGCATCACGCTCCCAGGGCCGAAGCTGCAGGGGCTGGCAGCAGTGAAAGGTGGGAAACCCCCTGGAAGGGTCCTGGCTCCATCAGGGTGAACATCCCCAGCCCTGGAGAAGCCAGAGCTGATGGGTGAGGAAAGGGTTAAAGCGAGGCAACAAACCCGTGGTGCCACCCAGGAGCCTGCCCTGTGACCTGGAAACCACTGAGGGATCATTCACTCCTGGCAAGATCTCAGCTGAAACTCTGAATTATTTCAGAAAGCCCTTCAGAAACTCCGCTTTTCAGCAGAAATAAATATTTGTGCAGTGCCCACTCCTGACCCCCCAGGGGTTCCACAGACAAAAGCTGGGTGCTCAGTGAACCAGCCGTGGGCAGGGATGCACAGGAGGGGCTCCCTGGGAATATCCACTCCCAGCACACCTCACCTTTCACGTCCTGCAACTTCACCCTGAAAAATTCACCTTTCCAGAGGCAGCCCCACAGCCCCAGCCCTCCTCCTGGGACGGTTCTGCTGGCCTGGCTCCATGCCCCCAATCCCCTGACAACACAAAAGTTTTTAGGTCTATTTTGCAGCTTGAAAACTTCAAATTTTCCCCCAAGACACCCCCTGTCTCCCCAGGAGCTGGTCCTGAAAGCATGACCCCAGAGCTGGCAGCTGCCACAGCACCACAGTAATGCCCTGCCCCCAAAATCCAGAGCTCTGGCTCTGCCAGCCACCAGAAGAAAGCCATTTCCACCCTGCAGATGGAGCATCTGCTGCCAGAGGGGCACCCAGGGGAGCCCCAGGGCCCTTCAGGCACCCAGGGCCAGTGGCTGAGCCCAGAGCCACACTGTGCTCAACAGCTGCTGCTCCAGCAGCAACTCCCAGAAAACAGCCCCAGACCCTGCAGCAGCAGCAGGGAAATAAAGATATAGAAGCTAATCTATAAAAGGGGGGGAAAAAAACCCATAAACTCTTCTGCTGAGTTTACTAGAAAATTTTCTGGTTTATTTTCTGTTTAAAGCCACAATTCTCCCGCAGCTAGGGGAGGAAAGTCTCTTTTTCTTTTTTTTTTTTTCTTTTTTTTTTTTTTGTCTCTTCCCCTCTCCAAGGCTCACCCATGATTTTCTTGGAAGATCACTCACATGAGAAAGTGCTTCCCATAAACACAAAGGGTCTCGATGTGCACACAAGCCTGTCCCAATGCTGTGCACATTTCCTGTCCTGGGGCCATGCCACTCAGCCTGGGATTTCCAGGGTTTAACACACTCCAGCTCTTAAAGAAATACAGCTTCATCTACATATAATAGATATATTTATATATGCATACATGTACATATTTTTATATTTTTATATAATGTATATATTTATATATTTCACACCTCTATCTCTAGCCCATATAATTTATATATATAAAACATATTTATACCACCACAGATCTGTCTCCCATTCTCACTGCTTCTGCCACAAAGCCCAACCTCCCAGGGGCAAGGCTCTGCTTTAGGAAAAACCTGTGCCCTGCACGAACCTGAGTGCTCTGAGAGGAGACCCAAAGCAGCCAAACAACTCCTCCTGGAAAGCAAAAGCAGCAAAAAGCATCTTGCAGTGGGGCAGGTGCTCAGCAAGGACAGGGGGCCAGGTTTGCTGCAGGGGTGCAGGAGCTGCCCAGCCTTGGCAGGGAGCTCAGGGAGGAGGGCCCTGCTCCCAGCCTGGCTGTACATTTGTTTTCCAGGCCCCCCAGCCCCGTGGATTTCACAGATTATTCTGTGTTTGTGGTGCTGAACACAAATCACTGCTCCTGCTCCTCCCCTTCCCCAGCCACAAACCTCCTCTGTTCCCTCCTCGGCCCCCTTCAAATACCAGATGTTCCATTTAGCTGTAAACCACCATAAAACTCAACAAAAGATATGAATGCTACAAAAGAGCAATTTAATCCCCCCCAGTCAGCGTTAAGGCGAATGCTGGAGGAGAAAAAAACAAATTTCCTCTATGGGAACCTTTTAACCTTCCCCCTCTCCTCATTTACCAAATCCTGGTGGTTTGGGGGCCAAAGCAAGGGCAGGCACAGGCTCGTGGGCACTGGTGGAGCACCGAGGGACAGCCCAGAGAGGCACAAACACCCCCCTGCCCCCCCACAGGCAGCATCACCTGTGCCAAACCAGCCTCATCACCTGCAGCACGGGCTGAGAGGGCACTGGGAGAGGTGGGAGATGCTTCCCATCCAGCAAGCCTGAAAAATCCAATCCTGAGAAGCCCAGAGGCACCACAGTGAATAAAATCTGATTTCTTGGTGGGTCTGTACCACGGGCGACGCCACGGAGAGCATTGACTCCACGAGGAGCAAGGCAGGATGTGAGTCAGGCTGGTGGCTTTCCAAGGAGGCAGAGGAGGATCTCCCAGCTGAATCCTGGCTGTCCAGACAGGGCAGGACCACGGGTTACAAAACAGGAAGAGATTCCTCATCACCTCCTCAGAGCAAGGGCAGCTGGGCAGAGGAGGGATGGGGGCTGGGGCAGGAAGGGCTGGCAGCTCTGACATCAGCCTCAAACAGCTGCCTGGGGACCCCAGAAAAGGGACCCAAAAAGAGTCCAAAAAGATCCAAAGAGGTGTCCAAAAAGATCCAAAAGGATCCAAAAATTTGCTCTGCAGGACTCGTTCGACAAGGCTGGGAAAGCTGACGGCCTGGGTGCTGCTCTGCAGGGACCTTCCTGAGGATAACTGCTTTTATTCCAGAGCCTCCACAGAGCAGCAAACTGATCCATCTGCACCTGTTGTTTTTACAATTCCTGCTACAGTGGAGGCCCTGTGGCTTTAGGTAGAGCACAAACACACACAGGAGGAGAGGACTCAGACTCATCACAGATATAAACCCTAAAAAAGCCTTTCAGCTTAAGGCATCTTAAGCTAAACCTTACTGTTAACAAGGACCAGACTCCGGGGCTGGGCTATCCAGGATCCCACACAAACACTCCCAGAAGCACAAAATGTGCAGGGAAAAATCAAATCACGGCCACAGGGGGCTCAGCAGCTGCAAAGGCACAAACCCAGGTAGGGGACACCTGGAGAGCAGCACAGATCGGTAATACAAAACTCTGAACTCTGTCTGCAGCCTCCACCTGCACCAAGCAGCAGCCAGGAAGGAGAGCCCAGCCCTGCCTGTCCATCCCCTGGATATCTGGGAGGCTCCAGAGGGTGGAGGGCAGGGAATGGCTGCACCAGAGCTGTATCATGGGGTGAAGCACAGCCCTGAGCTGCGACCAAAGAAAACACAAGGCAGGGAGGAAAAGTCACTTTGATTAGAAACAGACCTTTCTCCAGGAGATTTTTGTTTTTGAAGGAGAGATACAAAAGTAATTTCATCAAGGCTGAGCTTGAGGCTGTCAAAGGCAGCCTGTGACGGAGTGACCCTGAGAGGAAAGGTCCTTCCCTCCTGTACAAGCAGCACTGAGGAGTAGAATCAGCAGCACACAGGGCAGGGTGGCTGCTGCTGGGTAACACAGGAGTCACCGAGCCCAAATTCCATCCCTGGGGCTGATGCTGACAGGAGAGCAGGGCAGAGTGTCACTGCAGAGTGACACTGCAGGCTGGCAGCAGGGACAGTGCCCGGGGCCAGCACTCACCAGGAGCCCCAGGGCTGTGAGGATGCTGCAGGGACAGCTGGGCAGACAGATGGGCTCAGCATGAGCAGGACAGGGTCACCCAGCCCTGAGCAAGGCTTGAGCTGGGAGCAGAGCTCTGGGAAACTGAAAAGCAGCCACAAGATTGTCTGAAGATCACTGGAAGCCCAAAGGAGCGAACTGAGGGTGAGAGTGCTGTGAGGAAATAAAAAATTATTAAAAAAAAAAAAAATGCTGCACAGCTCAAAGAAGGTGGATCCATGCTTTGAAAATCAAAGAGAGAGTCTTCAGCTCCCAGAGGTGTGGCCAAGCTGGCTGCATTTTCCAAGCTCAGAGCATTTACCAGCCTCACCACCCCTCCATCCATCCCCTCCAGCCCAGCCCAGGCACCCAGAGCCCTGCACCCTAAATCAGTGGGATCCTGATCCTCCCAGCCCCAGCCCAGGCTGCTGGGATTTTTGGGATGAGCACACTCGATCCGTTTCCCAAGACAGCTTGAGGGGAGTCAAGAGGAGAAGGCAAACAGCTCCAGCACTGGGGAAAGGCTTTGTCTCTTTAAGAAACGACAAAGAAACGGGTCAAAAATTTGCCCTTGGGTCGGTCTGAAGCAACATTTCTGTCCCTGCCAAAAATCAGGTCCCTTCTGGCTCCAGATGAGCAGAAGGAAAAGGGTCTGGGGCTCCCACACACACAGGTCGGGGTGCTGGGTCCCATCCCACACAATCCACCCCAATCCCCTGATTTATTCCCTGATTTCCCTAATTCCTCCCCCAGCTGCCCCTGCTCAGCCCCAGACAGCAGCTGGGCAGTGCCAGTGCCAAACCCCTCCTGCTCCCCGGGAGGAGCCAGCCCCGAGGCCCCCCCGCTCCTGGCAGGGCACCCCGCATCACCCCGAGCACCAGGGACCAGCCAGGCATTTTTTACAGCTCATCAACAGGCTGCTGGGAGAGCAGGCAGCTTCCAGGCCCGGTCCCAGCTTGAAAAACTACCAAATTTTCCTTTTTCTTAATGGCTTTGTGTTTTTAAAGGCACCTATTCACTCAAGAGCCTGTTTTCGGTAGGTGTTTAATGCAGGTATTTAGCTCTCATCCATCATTCAAGGGCACCAAAAAAAAGAAAGTTTTCACTGCTTTTCAGGCTGCTTGGCACAGCCCAGAGCATCCATCCAACACTCTCCACCTTCTCCTGCCCCAGCAGAATATTTATGAGCCTTCAGCTGCAGGTTCAGTTGGATCCTTCAGCTTCAGAGGGCCACAAGGAGGGTCCTGCCCCTGCTGACACGAGGGTTTTGGGTTCTGCTTGGCATGGAGAGCGGGGCTGGGCAGGAAGAGTGGCAGCAGCTCCTGTTTTGCAAGGAGCTGGACACACAGAGCACCTTTTTTCCCTTTGTGAGGCTCAGCACATCCAAACGGGAAGTCAGTGAGACACAGTAAACAGGGATATGCAACGAGGCCATTTTTTACAGCCTTTTTTTTTTTTTCCTTTGGAACAGAACTCGGTTTCAAAAAGTAAATTAAAAAAAAAAAAAAAAAAAAGCCAGAGGACCTGAGCAGGGTAAATCAGAGTGGCTCCACAGACCTTGCTCAAAGAACCCACCCAGCCAGCTCTGATAGCGCTGAATTATATTTAACAACTATCTTGGCATATGGAAATTATTACAAGCACTGTAGCTACAAAGCCTTCAAAGTGGCACGCTAAAAACCCCAAAGCCTCCTGAATAATGACCTGCACCAAGCACTCCAGGCTGCCTCCATCCCCCTGTACCTGGGGGAGGCTCCCAAGGTGTCACAGCAAACAGCACCTGCCCCGCCAATGAACAGGATTTTGCTGGCAAATGAAGAGGCACAAAGGGGCAGGGAGGGAGTGACAGCCCAGCCAGGTGTGGGGCGCTGCAGCCACCAGTCCTGGCAGTCACTTGTCTGCCTGCTGCCTTGACAGGGGCAGAGCAGGGCAGCCCAGCCTGCCTCCGGGCAGGTTTCCTGCCTCTCCTCAGCCCCGGGGCCGCAGGCAAAGCTCCAGGAGCTGCAGGGGGGTGGGTTCCCTCTGCAGGGATGTCACTGGCTTCAGAGTAAGGACCCGTAATGGGCTGGCCCTGAGTGCTGTGCATGCAGCAAGGCATCCACTCTGGGCTGCTTCCCTTCCACAGAACAGGAGGTTCTGGAGCAGGGAAAATGTAGGGAATAAAATAAAGATATTCAGCAGTGTCCCAGCAGCCTTTGAGGAGGGGTGAGTGCAGTGTGGGTCTGGGGGAGCCTTGCTGTTAAATCACATCCCAGCAGCTTTGTGTGGGCAGAGATTCCCACCTCTCGGCCAGCCAGGCAGGGCAGTGGGGCAGGATTTGGGGCCTTATGGGGTTATTGCTTCTCTCTCAGTTGTTTTCCCTTTTTAACCCATTTTCCTTCAGCTGCAGAGGCTGGGAGCAGAACTGCCCCTCACAGCATCCCCAGGGGCCTGGAGCACCAGAGGAGGGACAGGGAGCTCTGCAGAAACTCCCCGATCCCCCCGTTCTCCTGGGGGACTCCAGATCAGCTCCCACACTTGTAAAGGTGTCTGGCACAGCTGGTGCAGCCCCCACGAGTCCTCTGCTCCTGAGGAGGAACAGCCTGCAGCAGGCTTCCCCTCCAAGCTCCAAACACACCCAAGGCCCTGTCAGGAAGGATTAATTTTATCTAAGACAAATGCTAAAAGAAAAAAGAAAAAGGAAAACCTCACAAAACTCACTGCACCAAATATCAACCTCACCCAAACACACAGGTGTTTTATTATTGCACATTTTTTTATGCTGAGATGCGAGTGGAGAGTCATTTAATTTCTATTTGACCAGAGATTTAACAAAATTAAGATTCAAACCTAATTATTGATGAAAATGCAAAGCTTAAAGAGCACACAGCGACAGGACTGGAATTAGGAATGGGGAGAGGTTCTGGGGAGGGGGCACAGGGAATGCAAACCACAGGGCTCCCACCTCTGCTCCCCTTTCCAAATTCAAATGTCCTTTGCATCAAACTCTCCCAGCTGGCTGGAAAATCACCCTGAGTGACGCCCCCAAAATCCCATCACAGTGACAGCAATGATCAATAAGCACCGAGGGCAGTCACCCTCAGGCCACTTCCCAGCTCTCCAGAAACAGCCTCTGCAGCAAAAGCAGCCGGCAGAAATGAAGATTTTACTCTGGGCTCTTCGAGACCAGCGACTCTCAGAAGAGAGCTGGGATTCAAGATTGTTTTTCCTGTTTATTTTGTTGGCCACTCTGGAAGTTCTTTGGGTCATCCCATCCTCCCAGGCACCACCAACACCAGATTTGGGTCTCTGAAATGAAACTGAAGCAACTTCAGAGCGCAACCTAACGGGGTGATTTGCCTCATTTATTTAATTAAGCATCACGTATTAAACTGCTGTTGTGTGGCCAGTGTGGCCTCTCAGCTGAACAGGGAGGTTTTTTATGAGGCTGGGGAGTTTTTAGGAGGACAGGGACCCCAGCCCATCTCTCCACAGCAGGAGCAGCCCCTGCAGCCTCCCTGTGCTGCCAAGGCTCCAACCTCGCCTCGCTGGAAGAACAAATCAGCACGAAAGGGGACTGAAAAAAAAACACACAAGTGCCTGGATCTTCAAGAGTTCCTCCACAGAGATGTGAATTCACCTCTGGCCTTTGAAAGGCTGCTCACCCCCGGCAAAAATCTGTTTCTCATTACACACCTGCACAGCCCCACTTAATTCAGCAGGAAGGGTGGATGAGAGAGCGTCACTGGGTGTTTCAAGTCTAGCACAAGTGTCTTGTCCCCTGGCATTTTACCTGATTAATAACAACAGGAGCTCTCTAGTGAGGCAGACAGCTGGTTAGCCAGCCCAGCCAGCCAGGCAAAATGTGCATTTATCATCAAAAACAACCTCTGAAGTTCCTGGGCTCTGCCTGGCGATCCCTACCCCGTGTCTGAGCACATCACAGCTGGCTGGCAAGGATGGGTTCCTGCATTATCCCTCTGAAATCTGGCCCAGAGACACTGAACTGCTGCCCCGGAGCCACAGCAGGGCTGGGCCATCCCAGGCTGTCTGTCCCCTCTGCGGTTGGGCTCAGCCCCTTCCTCCCCGGGCTGCCAGTGCAGCGGGGGCTTTAACCTTCAGCCACCCTGGGGAGGAGCCAAATTCCCAAACCCAGGAATGGCCAGAAGTGCAAACACATCAAACATAAAGGCTGACTCCAGAGTGGTTTGGGCCCGGTCCTGGCTGAGGCATCAGCTGAGCCTCCCCAGTTTAATCCACTCCCACAGCAGTGAAGCTCTGCAGGTCCTGTGGGCTCAGCTCTGGGCTGGTCCCCTCTAGTGACCCAGTTTTCAGAGAGAAGGCCACCAAAGCCGTCCCATCAGTCCCCTCACACATCCCCTAAAGCTGTGAAAGCAGCCAGGTGGGATGAGCAGAAGGCAATTTTATTAAAGCCAACACAATACAGCCTCACATTTATGTCAGAGTTAGGGTAACACTAAATAAGATTTTGGGGAGCTGCAAGAACTGCAGCTGGACTCTGTCTGGGCTCAGAATGAGCTGGAGCTCTGCGTGTTCTCTTTTGGAGATGCTGTAAACTCTCCCCTCCAAGCAGCAAACACCTGCCCCGGCAAGGGCAGCAGAGCCCCCTCTCCAAACCCCCCCGGGATCCTCCCTGCATCACAGCTCCCCCTGAAGCTGAGCTCAGGCTGGAAAAGCCCTCGAAGATCGAATCCAACCAACAACCCAGCACTGCCAAATCTGCCACCAAACCACGTCCCAAGTGCCACTTCTGTAAACCCATCCTGAACTCCCCACAGGGCAACCACCACACCAAAACTGGCTTTGCAGGATGATAGTATTTCCTTTAAAAAAACCCCAAAACAAAACAAAGAACCCCAAAACACAGTGTGCCATTCTCAGCAGGTTCTGGGGAAGCTCCAGCCCTCCCCATCCAGCCCCAGCACTGCAGTTTATATTTGGGAACATCAGCCTGAGCGGAAAGGTTTGATCAGTTCATAGCCTGGCAAGCCGAGAGGAAATCCCGCGGCATTGTTCCACCCTGCAAGAGGCATCAGGAGAGGCATCAGGGCGAGTTCGTGTCCCTTACCCGGGCCAGCCCCCGGGCCGCTTTCCCACAGCGCTGGGGATTCCCGTTCCCGTGCTTTGCGGGATCAAGGGATCCTCGCACCAAGCGCCCTCTGCTCCCCGAAAAGGGGCTCCAAATTCGGGAGCTCCCGGCTGTCCTCAGGCGCAGCAGCCACCCCGGCACACGCGGCCGTGTCCTGCTGGGTGAAGGCGACAATCAGCTGGGAAGAAAGCATTGCCCTGGACGGAAACTCCAGGAAAAAGGGAGAGGGATTTGCTCTCAGAGCACAGGAACGGAGCTCTGCGGCACCGGAGGTTGTTTATCCTTGAAGGCTTCAGCGAAGTTAAACGCACAAAGTTTCCCTTCAATTTCCCCGCTGGAACCTGTTGTTCCAAAATAAAAGCCGGCACTCTGAAATGAACTTGTCAACACAGGGGCTGCCGGCGGGCAGGGCACAAACGCTCATTTCGTTTGTTTCTGATCGATTTC
Organism: Cettia cetti; assembly: GCA_013401135.1. Classification (NCBI taxonomy): domain Eukaryota; kingdom Metazoa; phylum Chordata; class Aves; order Passeriformes; family Sylviidae; genus Cettia; species Cettia cetti. Next base: position 33,663 of record VZUI01085299.1, read on the forward strand.
ACTTCCCAATTCCCATGCAAAAACCTGCAGCTCAGCTTGCAAAAACACCAGCGGAGCATTTAGACCCAAAACAACCTGAGCTGATTTTACTTCTTTTTTGTATTTTTTCTTTTTTCCGTTTGTTTAAGCCTCCTTCCACCAAACCAACCAGGAACTGGAAACACTTCCAAGGATGGAGCCCTTTTGAAGCACCCAAAGGCACGATGAGAACGGGGCAGAGGACGGGGCCGAGGGGTCCGGGTGCAACTGGGGTCCCTGACTGGAGCCCCCATCACCTCCCGGGCTCGGGGCTGGCCTCGCTCCCTGCCCGGCCGGGCCTGGGGCAGGCTCGCAGAGCATCGGAAGTTCTCGTGTTTTCATAAATTTATTCATTTATTTTGCTTTCAGTCTTCCCAGCCAAAGTTTCGTCCCGGCGCCCGCTCCTCCCGCACATCTCAGACGAGGCAGCGCCTCCATGAAAACCCCGAATAATCCATCCCCCCCTCTCAGCCCTGTATTTGCTTTTGTTTCGCCATGACCGTAAACACAAGGGGGACGTTTCCCTCCTGCCCGGGGTGCTCTCTCCCCGCCCCGCAGCCTTCCCCACGCGGCCGCGGCTCCCCCGGCGCTGAACCGGCGAGAATCCGGGGGGATAAAGCCTGGGAGGGGCTGCCGGGCCCGGGGGGGTGAGACAGACGGTCTGACACCCAGCCCAGCCCATCCCCGCATCCCAAGTTGTGCGAGAGCAGCAGAGCTCCAGATGCTCCCGGGGGCTCCGGCCGCATCCCGGATCCAGGGGCGCTCCCGGGGGCTCCTCACCAGCCACCCCTCCATCCTGCTCCCCTCCTACCTGGGACATCTGCGGCCTGAAGTTGATGTCCTTGAGGTCGATGGAGCCGGGGGAGAGGTTGTGGAGCAGCTGGCACAGCAGCACCCCGTCCCGCAGCGCCTGCGCCAGGTCGAAGACCACGGCCGAGGGCCAGACCACCCGGTGGTTCGGGGGCAAAACTTTGCAGTCGATGAGCCAGCGGCCGCACTGCCGCCACTCCTCCATGGCCGCGCTCTGCTGGCTCCCCCGGCCTTCCTCTTCCTCCTCCTCCTCCTCCTGCCGGCGCTCAGGGGCCGCGGGCGGCTGCCCGAGGGGCCGCTGTGCTCGGCGGCTCCGCGCTACCGCCCCGCTCCATCGCCGCCCGCCGGCCCCGAGAGCATCGCTCCGCGCCGGGGCTGCGAGCGGGAGGAGGAGGAAGAGGAGGAGGAGGAGGAGGAAGGAGGGCGGCGCGGAGTTTTCCGGCGGAGGGCTGCCCCTGCCCCCGCTGCGGCCCCACCGCCTCGGCCGGGGTTAGGCGCGCCGCATCCTCCGGGAACAAAGCGCCGGACGGACGGACAGACGGACAGCGCGCACGGCGGGGCCACCCCCGCGCAACTCCGCGGCGCTGCCCTGTGCAAACTTGCGCCGCTGAGGGTCCCCACCTGCGCGGCCGAGCCGGGGAGCCGCGGTGGGAGCGAGTTTTCTCCCCGCCCCGGGCGGCGGAGCAGCCCCCGGCCCGCCCCCGGCCCGCCCCGCCGCCCCTTTGTCTGCGGGAGCCCGGGCTGCCGGCGGGGGCGGGGGGCGCTTCTCCTCGCAGCCGGCTTTCCTGTCCCCAATATTTATCCTTTTCGCCCTCCCTTTTTAATTTTTCCTGGTTTTCTTTCTTTTTTTAAATTTATTATTAATTTTCCTTGTCTCCCCCTCGCTTGTTGTCTCCTTCGCTCCCTCCCGCCGCGGCCGCTCCTCTCCGCGTTCCGGGAGAGCCGCGCAGAGCAGAGCCCCGGTGCTGCTCCGCTGTCCCCGCCACCGCGTTCTGTGGGGTCCCCCCTTGCCAGGCCCCCCCGGAGCCCGGGCCCCGCGGGCGGCGGCGGGAGCGGGCCCGGGGCTCCTCCGCCTCCCCGGGCCGCACGGCGCACAGAGCCCGCTTTGTCTGAGCGCTCGCTGCCGCTCGCCGCCCGTGTTTGGGCTGCAAACACCGCGGCCGAGATGTTTAACCCAAACAAGCGATCGTGTTCCTTGACTTTCAAACGGGAGGACAACTCCTATAATTAATTACCAGCGCATTTATTAAAAACCTCCACTCTCAGGCATTAACTCCTTTGGCAGCAAACTCTTGAAAAATCTCTAATTTTCGCCGGTGGCTTCCTTCCAAATCAGCGCGGCTTAGAACAGCCTCTTTTCAAATCTGTTCTGAGTTTTCTTCCGAGATCCTCTCCCAGGAGTTTGCCGATTAATTTCCAGCCCGGCTTTCCAGATAGCCAAAACCGGAAGCCGGGACTGGGACGAAGGGAAGCTATTAACCTGGATGTCAAACAAATGCTGCACTAATCTCTTCCAAATGGAGCCAAGCGCAGATAAAGGAGAGAGAGCAACCCTACAGCCGTGATCCTTCATTTTCGATCTGGGAAGGAGGATCTCCCTCCCAAGAACAGCAAAGAATCGTTTCATATGCCAAGGAAAGTTCGGGGTTTTAGAAAGAAATTCTTTTGTCTCGAGGTGCCGGCTGTCCAGAGCTGAGCCCGGCTGTGCCCCTGGGCAGGGCAGGGCATGGGCGGCGATCCTAGAGGGAGCAGCATCCACACGCTCCCGGCTCACCACCAGAGCTGCGCCCTGCCCTGGGAGTATTCAGATCTCGGCCCACACTCCCCATACCCTGAGGAGGCGCTTTCTCAGAATGATTTTCTTGATCTTTTAGTTCTTCACGAGGCGTTTCTGCCCTCCAACAGCACCCATGGGCAGCGATCACGGGGCTGCTGAAGGCAGTGGAGTCGTGCCAGGGGTAATTTCGGCTGACTCGGGACCAGCCTGCCGTGTGAGGTCAGGTCTGTAGGTAGATGACAACAGAGGAGTTTATTATACGTGCATAATTAAAGCTGCGAGCCGCAGCCCAGCTTTTTTACTGAGTAATAAAAAGCGTTCTTGGCCCCTGGACACTCGGGAACAATCCCTGCAGCTGCAGAGCCGGGCTCTGCGTGGGAGGTGTTGGAGCCAGCACGCTGCCCGCCCGCCTCTGCAGCAACCCCAAGGGCTGATGGCAGAGGGATTTCTGAGCAGGAAAAATAAAAACTGCCAAAACCTGTGCAGCCAGGCTCGGGAAGAGCTTGAATCCAGCGCAGGCTGGTGAGCTGTGAGCTCCAGATCGTTCGAACCGTCCTGCAGGAGGATGGGGCTGTGGAGAGGACCCAGATGCTCTTTTCAAAGGGGATATAAAGCAAAACCGGAGCTTGAATAAATCCAGGAGGTTGGATTCTGTGCTGCAGCTGGTGCTCCCCTCTCCTGCCCCTTGGCACTGCTGGGATCGACAGCCAGGGAGTGCCAGGGACCCCGAGAGTGCCAGGGACCCCGAGAGTGCCAGGGACCCCGGGAACACCAGGGACCCCGGGAATGCCAGGGACCCCGGAATGCCAGGGACCCCGGGAACACCAGGGACCCCGGGAACACCAGGGACCCCGGGAATGCCAGGGACCCCGGGAGTGCCAGGGACCCCGGAATGCCAGGGACCCCGGGAGTGCCAGGGACCCCGGGAATGCCAGGCACACAGGGAGTGCCAGGGACCCCGGAATGCCAGGGACCCCGGGAATGCCAGGCACCCCGGGAATGCCAGGCACCCCGGGAATGCCAGGCACGCCGGCCGGGCAGGGCAGAGGCTGACACCACCCTCTGCTGGGGACACAGCGCGGAGCTTCTCCCTGCTCAGACTTCGCTCCGCGCGCTTTTCTTCCAGTTCCTCGCCCGAGAGAAGCCCGAGAGGTGCCCGGATGCACCGGGAAGGCGCTGCCAGGGGGAACGTGGTGCTTTTCCACCCCCAAATGTCTCCATGTGCACAGACAAGGAGCCTGGCAGGCAGCTCCGGTCCCGATGCAGAGGGAGGGTGAGGGGGGCCCGGCTGGTGCAGTGGTGGCAGTTTGGGAACGTCACAGAGCTGCCTGGGGACATCCCGGTCCTGCAGGGAAGAGGTAAAACGAGTGGAAGGAGGGGAGGAGGGAAAGAGAGAAGGAAGGAAATTAAATGCACTAACATGTATGAGGACACCACACCTTACAAATCAACCCCAAAATGCCTGGGGCGTGGCCACATTTCCAAGAAAGGTGCGTCCTCTGCAAAGTTTGGTGTCGCTCCAGAGTGCCACACCAAAGCTTGGTGTTCTCTACGTGCAGAGAAGCAGGCCCAGTGCAGCCCCTCTGAAAACATCCCTTTGAACACCAGGGCCACACCGCCAGGAAATCCTCTTTTCCCGGCCAGGCAGCGTCTGTGGATTGCCATTGCCACCTTCTGGATTCGTCCAAGCGTGCAGCAGAGCCCGTCCCGGAGCCGTGCCGCCTCGGACGTGTCCCCAGCCGAGCCAGGGTCCCCAGAGCAGGAGCCAGCGCGGCTGCAGGCGCGGCAGCTGTCACACAGCCCTGCGTGCCGCTCGCAGCACCCCCAGATGCTGTGATCTCCTTTCCCCGAGTGTTTCAGGAAAGCTGCGCCAGCCCCAGCTCGGCGCTCGATTGTGAGGAGGGGGAATCACAGCGCCAGCAAAGCGTTCAGCTGCGGGTACAGACCAGAGCCTCTGCCTGGCTCACCCACACCCCACCTCCCTGCCGGGCACGGTGCGCCCGCCACAGCCGCCGCGGTTATCCCCCTGCGAGGGCCCCCAGCGCAGCCCCGGCCCCGGCCCTTCCTGCAGGAGCTGCGCTGGGGGTGAGTGCCTGTCAGCGGGACAGGACGGGAGGATGAACCTGCCGCTGCTCCCTGCAAGGCAGGGGGTGAACAGGATCCTCCTCTCGTCCTGGCAGCGCTCACCACGCGTGCTCTTCGTTCAGCCTGAGAGTGCAGCTGCACCGGTACGGGACTCTGACTCCAGGCTCCAGGCAGGTGGAGCTGGCACTGCCCTGGGCATTTCTCAGCGGAAGAATCTCATTTTGGGATTCCCCAGGTGTGCTGAGCGCCAGCGAGCACCAGTTTACAGCTCCCGACGCTGCTGGGACACCCTCATTAATTAAGCATCCTCCAGCGGGCTCCTCCCCACCAGGATTCCCATCAAAAGAGTCAGAGCTGAGCGTTCACAGCCCGGAGCCGGGCAAGGGAAAAGCTCCCGGCACAGCCCCTCGGAGCAGCCGCGGCACAGCGGGGGCTGCCGGGGACAGCGAAGCAGAGGTTTCCTCGGAGGAGGCGGAGGGGGACAAAGCCGCGAGTGGCACCGCGAATTCTCCTCCTCCGTCCCACTGCTCTGCCTGCGCGGTTTCGTGGGGAGGGCTCCTGCTGGAGGCACTCAGCAATGGGTGGGTGGAGGGCTCAGAGCGGGGGTGCTGCTGCAGGTTCCAATCCTTCTCCTTGCCCCGTGCACACCCCCCTTGCCAACTCCTGATAGTTTGCTGATAACAGAGCCGGGAATTTTACAGACAGGACCAAGAGAGCCTCAAAAAACCTAAATCTTGTCCACGAAAGGATTTTGCACTTTGTTCTGCAGCTTCCACGAGTGGCTCAGGGCTGGCTCCCCTGCACTAGCAGGAAGCAGATTAAGCAGCAGAATCAGGATAATTCTGATAATAAACGTTTTAATAGTGTCGACATTCTTTTTTTTTTTTTTTTAATTTGCTAATTTGCTTCCCTCTTCTTTGTGTTTGGCCTAAATCTCCTGGGAACAGGGAATTGCAGCATGCCTTCCCTCTGACGGAAGCAAACCACAGCCTCTTGTTTGTGTCCGTGAAGGCCGGGCGGAACAACGGGAGCAGCTCTGCTCGGATAAATGCATCGGGTCCTTCGCAGGAGATTAGATGGCGCTGCCTTCACAGGAGATAAGAAGATTGAGAGCTTAAATTTAGCATCATCAGGAAAAGAATAAGCCCTGCGGCTCTCTTCAAAACACATTTGGTTCTGTGCCGGCCAGGGGACAGGCGGGACGGGGGGAGGCGCCGGGGCAGCGGCGGCGGGCGGGGGTCAAGGAGCGGCTGCTCAGTCACGCTCCCTCCCCGCGCAGGCCACGGTGAGGGTGGCACGAGGCTGGCAGCACACGGGGTGTCCCCTGCCTGTCCCCACCCCATCGCCGGGCGGCCACTGGGGAGCCCAAAGGGTGCCCGCACCTTCCCAGCACGCACACACACGCTGTGCCGCCCAGCCTCCCCGCAGGAGGGAGAGCGGCATGGAAATGCCAGGCTGCGGCAGCCGGGAGAGCCCCCCTGCCAAGGACAGCGCTCGGGAGGGCTCCCCCAGTTCAGCCCAGTGCTCCCAGTATGGGCTCAGCACACGCTGGACTGGGCGTCCCTTTAAATCACTGAGCGTCCAGTGCGGGTGACACCAGAGGGACTCTGGCACCCACTGGGGCGGGGGAGCCCCACTGCCATCCCCGGAGCCCCAAATCCACCGTGGGGAGCCCCACTGCCGTCCCCGGAGCCCCAAATCCACCGTGGGGAGCCCCACTGCCGTCCCCGGAGCCCCAAATCCACCGTGGGGAGCCCCACTGCCGTCCCCGGAGCCCCAAATCCACCGTGGGGAGCCCCACTGCCGTCCCCGGAGCCCCAAATCCACCGTGGGGAGCCCCACTGCCGTCCCCGGAGCCCCAAATCCACCGTGGGGAGCCCCAC
>VZUI01085300.1:9488-41367 GCA_013401135.1 Cettia cetti
GGAAGTATTAATATACATATATGTGTGCATATATATATATATATATATATATATATATATAGTAACACATCAAACCTCTAACTTTATATTTGACACAAAGCAGCGCACATAAGGCCATATATTGACATTGTACTTTTTATATATAATCAGCCTGACACGCAGGTAATTTTACAGTTATGAATCAAACATTAAAGACATGCTTTTCTGGAAATTGTGTTGAAAATGTTTATTTAAGCTAAATTTAAAAAACTCCATGATTATGTTTAAGACCAATTTTATTAAGGAAAACTAACTTAAAATGTATGGTTAATGTTTGAAGGTGAAGATTTTAGAGCTTTTATGAGGTTATAAGACATTGTTACTTGGCATAGTCATCTCCAAAATGAATTTTTGTGGAACAACACATGCAGTAATTGAAGTGGTACAGCTGTGAGGAAGCAACTTACTTGTTCTACCTAATAGTGATTTCATATAACTAGAAAGAATCTATAAGTGCTCAAGAATACCTCCAGTGGTCTTCTTCATATATGGAGGTGATGAACAACCAATCTTCAAAAGTAGTTTTGAGACAACTTCTCTCAATTAAAACTTCATGTTTAACAAAAGGCATTCAATTTAAAATATTGTAGTTTTTGTTTAAATTTCTGAGAAAAATAAGAAGTTAGGTGTACTTTAAGCTGGCAAATTACTTTAGCAGTTAATGCAACAAGATAAAGACTATTTTACAACTTTTTCATGCTAGCAGAAACAACAAACTGCTGAACTACTGGACTTCTCTGAAGAACTGTTGTTTGCCACATGCAAAAATTCAAATTTCTTTTTCTTTCTGAGGCATTTTCTTAACTTTCTTTCTGAGGCATTTTCTTAACTTTCAGAGACTTAAGAAGAAGCAGACAGCTCTTCAGAGAGCTGGGACTATGAATTTATTGCCATGAACCCCAGAATCTCTTTTGAGAAAATCCCGCCGTATCTTTTTTATCTGATCATTTTAAGTGATCTTTGATGACAATGCAGAGTGTGCAAAAAAAACCAAAAAAAACCAAACAAACAAAAAAAAAAATAATGCAAATATAAAAAACCAGAAAAGCATGCCAGACAGTATTATGAAAATATCACAGATATGCCACCATGGCATTTGTTATCAAAGCAAAAGAAAACATGAATGCAAGAGAATAACTACTGAAAGTGTATGATCTATGTTTTTAAAAACACCTTACAATAATAAACCAGAACAGCATCACTAACACCTTCCATTATTAATGAACATGCAGCTCACAGAAATTTCCTATTGTTGCTTTTAAATAAAGTTTTTTTGTTTTTTTTTTTTTTTAATGTCTAGCAGACACTTCTGAATTTAGATATCTGAAGAACATTACTCTAGGGAGTTATATGTGGGATGGATGGACTTATCCATAAGGAAAGGATGATCTTCTTATCTACAAACATAACTTTAAGAAACAGTTTCTTCTCTTACTCAGCAAAATCATTTAATGACAAATACGTGTGAAACACTCTGTCTCAAGCCTCAGTGCCTGATTTAATACTAAATCTATACTGTCAAAATTTCCCCTGTCCCTACCATTGGTACCCATCTATTGTACTTGTATAGCAGCTGTTTTTCTGAAGAGAGGAAATAAGATCTTTTGTATCAAACCCACTGTCAATAACATTTCACTGAACCACTGGTAACATAATTCTTACAACTGTTTATGTAATCACTGGCAATTCTTAATGGATGACAGAACAATTTTTTAAATAAAATTGCTGAGTACATTAGTTGAGTGTCAGAAAAACTCACAGTTACAGAAAACACTTACTTGGAAAATATGTCATCACTTTCCTCAAATCAATAGTTATAATTAAATTACTATAAAGTGACCCAGAGCCAGTTCTTCTCTTCCACTAGTTAGCTTAGACTAATGGGAAAAAAAAAGTTACTTCTAAATTATAACAGACTAAGAAAATAACCTTTATATTTCAAATAGTTTATATCTGTTTGTGTTCCAACAGTACAGTAAATAAATTATACTGTATATATATTGTAGGACAATAAATTATTTATTTTGCTGATGTATACTAGAGTGCCAATTAGTACAAATATAAGTTTCTGTGAATTGTTAAGAATAAAATCAGAACAAAATTGAGAAAGCAAGTAGGATAGAGGACCTAATTATGAAAGACTGAGTATAGCATCTCCAATTCCTTCAAATGTTGGTGTTGGGGTTTTTTTGTAATTGGCTCTAAACACCTTCAAGCAAAATGATTACAACAAGTATTCCTACAAGACTTAAGAAATTATGATTCTTTCTGGGGTACTGTCACAACAAATAACATCAATGGGACAACAAATATGCAAACATATCAGCCTGTGGAGGTCAGGCAGAATCTTATCCATGAGATTCAAATTTTTTCTTTTGAACATCTGAACATTATTGGATGCCATCACATTTATTCAAGGTGCGACTGCAGTTGCATTCTTTCTATTTCAAAAAAGTATGAGGTAAAAAGCAAGTGAAAACTAAAAGTCTACAGATTCTATTTATAGATATAGTAATTTCTGTGCTATACTCAGTTTACCTTTTGACATCAGAGTACTCTTGGTGAAGATACTAAGATGATGCTATAACACAAAATTGTAAGTTTCTCTTGTGTCTTTTGCAGGTCCTACAGGATAGAAGTCTGCTGAGTTTATTCTTTCTGTTAAAAAAATAAAAAAGAAATGTAAAATACAAATAGATACATTTTAGCTATTGTGGTCTGAAGCATGATTTTTTAACATTAAAAATAAAGATAAGCTGTAAGTCATTTTCAAACAGGCATGGAATAGTGATCATACAGCTACAGCCTCTAGAATCTCTGTTTACATATTTACTCCATCCATACTATTCATAAATGTAAATTACTGTGATGTCAATTTTGCAACATATTAAAAATTTATCATACTGAAAATCCAGATTTCCTTTACTGTGAGAGTGTTTCTGAATGTTGCTAATATACCTTGCAAAAGCAGTTGCCTGAAGACAAATTGAATAAACACTACCCCAATGGAAAACCCACATTTATACTGCACTTGGAGAGTTAGGACAGGGAAAAAATTGATAAACTACCTCAGATATTCTTCTTAGTGGAATTCTATTGGAAACTTTTCTTTTAAGGATGAAAAATTTTAATACCTCACTTGAAAGAATGTTATTTTTTTGGGGTTTTTTTTAAGAGAATAAAGATATTATTAGAGACTAGTGTGCAAAGGTGATCATTATTTTGAAAATTATTTTCAGAAGTCAGATGAATATTGTTTAATGGAGTGATTGAATAAATGGTTCATGAAAGAAAGAAATGGTTACCTTTTTTTAAAATGAAAATACTAAAGCAATAGTGACAAACACAGTAACTCCTATAGGCACAGAATAAACGCTGTACCAATGCTACACATTTCCTTCTCTTTTGCTCCCTTGCCCTAAGGGTAGTATCCCAGGGGGTCCAACTGTCTAACTCCTGGGAAAGCCAGAATTTTTCATGCTAAAATTCATGCTGCTGACTTTACTATTCACCTGACCCATATTTTTCATGATCAGTGCATGAACACTACAGCTCAGGCTGCCTCAAATGATCAATAACTTCAAATAGAGAGGATTCATAGTAGAAATTAGATTTGTGGTTTGTACCCAAAAGAGGGTGATTACTGAGCCCCAGTTTCACAAGAAGTACATTTGGTCTGCCTAACATTGGGTGTTGATCTTACACAACTGTGTCTGATGTAGTTACCACTCTGTCCCCTGACAGCTCTGTGTTCAACAGACCCATTATTATTTATAAAGAAATCTTCTTATAAACCTTCACAAAAAGATAATAAGAACATTCACACTTGTTATACTCTGGGTTCTTTTTTTTCCTGCTGGGACCTTTCAGATTAACAAGATGGCAGTCTGCCTATCAACAGAGAGATATGCGCAACTAACATCTTTCTACTGTATCCTACCCTATAGTTTGACCTTGGATAACAGGTATTTTCTTCATTATAAAATATGGCTCTCATAGAGAGATCTTCAATAATATATATGAAGGAATTTCTATTTTTTCTTATTGGTTAAGATAAAAATTATTCAAACATCTCAGATATCTCAGAGTCTGGAAGAGTCATAAGTTTTACCTCTAAGTTTTTCAGAAGAAATCAGTCATGATGCAATTATGACTTTATTATTTCAGTATTTCAAAATATGAAGCACTAATTCTTTATATCTTTTAATATTACAGCATTAACATTAATCGAATTGCTATTGCAAGAGAATAAGAGAAAGAATAAGGTGGCAGGAAATGGTCTGTTATGTGATAATTCTTGAAAGATACTTCCTTTGATGCACTTTCAAATGGCTAAGTTTAATATTATAGAGATAATTTAACAGAAGATATTAATATAGGTATGTGCATATGTATCTGTGTTTACTTGTTGCATAATTTAAATAGGCTCACATATTTGTGCCACATATGAGAAGACATGCTAATATGACCTTACCCTAAGGAAATAAGGAAGATGGAACTTTATGGAAAAGTAGCTTTCTATATGGTCAGTGCAGAGAAAAATCTCCATAAGTCACATATTTAATGTATTTTTTCTCTACTAACTTTATAGGGAGCTTAGAGTAACCCTGCTGCTTGTTTTAAGTGTCTTATTTTTATAGTTAAATAGGTGGCATTGTACATAAGGCAGACAGGTCAAGGCTATAAAAGAAGCAGTTTTGGCCACATCAGCTTTTTTTGCAACAGCACATTTTTGAGTAGGAAAAAAATATTTTACTTTTCCATGCCTTTTTCTGATCCTTTCCTTTTCTATATCCTTTGATTAAAGCCTTAGTCAGTGAAGGCTCAACAATTCAGGAATTTCAGTTTTATACTGCTGCAAAGTCCTGAGGATTTAGAAAAGGCTTTTGAGGGGAATCATTCATGAATATTTGTGACATTCTACTGATTCTCAGACAAAGCTGTCAGCATTGTTGGATGTTTTTGAAAAGACAGTGAACATGTGATCATTAATAATGGTAAACAGTAGAAAATGTGGCAGGCATGGGAAATAGGTTATGGTTGTTATGATTATCATACTAACACAAAATTTTATTGAAAAAAAAGATATGCGACTGAGAACAAACACACATGCTCTCTTATCTATATAAGCTCAGGGTAATGTAAATAAATATAAGTTACATCTTCCCTACTGTGGCCATCTGTGTTCAGGAAAGATTTACCCCAGGAAAAGGTGGTAGAAATGTCTTCAGGACCACATACCTTAGGTACTAGGTTTCTTACTTATAACCACATTTAGCATTACACATGACTTCCCAAGAGTTCTGATATTAATAAGCTGCTTAAGGGAGTGTGTTGAATCAGTGGACTCTTTGGAAGTCTTAGTTGCAATCACTTCCTTTTCACTTTTAAGCCTGTTTTGGCTTCTGGAAGTTTCCGTAATAAAAAGAATAAATGCAAGTTGATCAAAGGTAAGCATTCAAGGAAAGCTTTTCAAAAGCAGATAGTCTGTGTGGGCTTGTTCCTGTGTAAGGAACAGTAGGCTGAGCTTGAAAACCTTTGAAAATATCCACCTCTCTCAGAAACTATGATGTCTTCTAAGTAGTCAGTATGATTATACACCCAAAGGATAAAAAAGGCCACTGGCATGACATTATTAATATTAAAGCTTAGGTATTGGAATCTAGACGATGCTATAATAAAAATAATAAATCATGCAAATGGGGAAGTAACTACAGATAATGTGGTTATTTCTTTCTCCAACTTATCAATATGTTCTTCTTCCACAAATAAAGAAAGTAAAATGTTAATTCATTATATACTTTAAATATCTGCTTTAAAAGGCTGTCATTTCCAACCAAGGCAGCAACACAGAAAAAATCTTGTTCTGAACAACATGGGAGCAGCAGGAGAATGAGGAAAATCAATGACAGTGAGCAAGTACATTCACATTAATTCAGAGGGGTAACAAAAAAAAAAAAAAAGTTGGGAATGTGTATAAATAGAAAAATAACACTAGAAGAGTATTACCAAAATTATAGTCCAATAGCAGGACATCATTGGGCTTTGAAAAGGTTGAGATGCATTCTGATATAATCACAGTTCTGAGGAAGACTTGGTGTGGGAAATATTAAAGGTAAGGAGGTTTTCAGAAGGCTGTGGAAGCAGGCCCCAGAAACAGAAAGAGCAGAAGAATTTAGAATTAGCTGTAACTGCAAAGCTTAAAAGTCAGAAAAGTTACGATAGTACAGCAAGCAAGGACATGAAACAATAGTCTTAGTCTCAGGTTTAGCTAGGATAGATCTTAAGACTGCAGAAAAATATGTTTAGCAAGATAGTAGAAAGTTTTAAGCTTAATAATGGAGTATTGTGTATTGTTAATAGAAAGCATACAAGCAAACATTGTTTAAAACAGGTGTAGGTGCACTTTAGTGATTGGCTAGAACAATTATCTGTAAGCTTTAGCAATATGCTATTGGCTGGAATACTTTTAAAATGCCCTATAACAAAGAGATCTTTGGCCACTGCTGGCAAGACATGAGCTGTTGCCATCTTTCAATTGTCTCACCCTGTAATGAGGCTGATGACACAGTAAAGGCTCAAAGGAACATCTCCCAGTGGTCCCATCCCATTTGTCCCACACACCAACACAGCTTGTGACCATTAATGACCTCTTATGTGAAACAAGAAGAAACAAAATGGAGACCAAGAAAACCTATTTAACTCAGGGTCTTTAAACTGATGTTAAATTAAAATATAATAATTATCTGATAAATATGAATATTAATAATAATATTAATATGAATAACTAAATGGGAAATAGATTACACTTCTGACCCTGTTCTTCAATGAAGGGAGGTTTTGTGTTGTGTTTTTTTTTCCTGCAAGACTGTCTGGTAAGCAGGATTCTCTGAATTTATACACAGTGACATCATTACTCTCAGGAGAAAAGGTTTGACCTAAGCAAAGTAATGGATGTTACATGACTGCATGAACTTTAAGGTAATTAAACCCCATTAAGGATTTGGTAAATGCTACTCTTTTGAAATGCTTAGCTGTGAATTTTCACTTGACTAGAGACTCAAGATATAGATTCACTGGAAATTTTATGGCATCATTATCCAATAGACTGCTGAAAGTACATTTCAGCAGTCTCAGTTTCTAGTGTAGGTTTTACCCATAGCTATCAAAAAGATTCCAGAGTGTCTACTGATCTAGCCTCTATGAACCTGTATTAAATAGTCATTGGATAAAACATAAAACCAATACAGAAGCATAGATGAAATTGTCATCTCATTCTGTCCAAAAATTGTCCTAGCCGGTAGATCAGAAAGATCATAACTACTCTTCTTCATTACTTTTTTCTAAAACCATTAATCTTTAATCTGTTTTTTCTGTGAGGAAAAGATGCGTAGGAATATGTCCATCAAAAAAGAATAACCTGCCAAAACCCTGAGAGAACACAAATTTGACTTGTCCTACAGAAAAGAGGAGTATACAATATATTAAATATATATTAAGTGAAAAAAAAAGTATTTGGCTTTTTTTACAGGTTGATTTTTTATATTTGGGTCATATTTTTTTTCCCTTTTTGAGGGGGTGGTTGCTTTTTAACAGAGAGGAGATCAATTATGTGGTATTAATTCTGGCCAAAGGTAACTAATAATTTCTAAAATTAAGATGCATAAATTCTGGATAATAGGTTTTTAGACTATGCATTTCTGGTTTTGGAGAATGTTGCTGATCAGATTAGGGACATTTCTAATAATGATGCTGCTTATTGAGAGTCCCTTTCCTGCATATTTAACCATTTCAGAGACTCATAGAATGGTTAGGATTGGAAGGGACCTTAAAAATTATCTAGTTCCAACCATCCCTGTCATTGGCAGGGAAAACTTCCACTAGACCAGGTTGCTCAAAACTCTATCTAACCTGTCCTTGAACATTTCCAGGGATGTGGGCATCCACAACTTCTCCGGGCAACCTGTTCCAGTACCTCACCACCCTCACAGAAAATAATTTGTCTAAAGTCCAATTTAAATCTACCCTTTTTCAGTTAAAAGCCATTGCTGCTTGCCCTGTCATTATACACTCTGATAAAAATTTTTACTCTTTCTAATAAACTTCTTTTAAGTGTTGGAAGCTTTCATGGAAGTGTCCCCAGAGCTTTCTCCAGGTTAAACAATATTAATTTCCTGAACATTTCTTTGTATGAGAGGTGCTACCATCTTCTGACCATATTCATGTCCCTCTGCACCCACTACAACAGGTCCACATCTTTCTTGTAAACCCCCAAAGCTGGATGCATACTCCAGGTGGGGTCTCATGAGAGTGAAGCCTGGTGGCTGCACTTCTTTTTATGCAGTGCATGATATAATTGTGTTCCTGGGCTGCAAGAGCATATTGACTCATACTGCACAGAGAATGGCTTTTAGATTCTGCAGAGGCAGTCAGGTACTTAAAAATGGTTATGTAGATACTGAATGTTGAAATATTTAGAAGTATGTCTGCACATTTAATTTGTACTTCTACCCAGATGATGTAGTGGATGTGGTGGATATACTCAAAAGTGGGTTGAATGAGGATGAGCATAATGAATTATTCACCTTAAGCAAAACAAAATATTGAAATTATGAACATCCTGCAGATAACATTAAGGTTATATCTAAAGTAGCAACATATTTTTCATAAAAATCCCTGTTCTTCAGCAGGAATTGATCAGTAAATCCAAACCAACTTTATGAGTCCTCTTTATCTACAATGTTGGTTGCTTGCTTTCTTTTCCTTTGGAGTAGATTTTTTGATGGCTTAGACAGACCATCAGGCATGCTGTTTGAAGAGATATGGCAGATTAAGCACTTCTGCATTAGGTATTGGAGGACATTTGATAAGCATCTGGAACAATTTCCAATTCAGTTTTCTCTATAGGAAGGGTTGAGCTTTTCTGGGGAAAAAAAAAATGTAGAAAATAATTATTCGCCATCAACAATCCCTTTTAAAACTGTGTCCAAAATATGACAATGATTGGCATGGGATGATCAGGAAAATTTGTTGGAAAAATATATTTATGTTCCAAACTACAGTCTAAAGTAGATGTGGCCTAAGGCAATGTATCTTTGACTAAAGATTTACACAACAAAGACAAGTGTTTTGGAGATGTTATTTTCTAAAATTCAATTCAAAACTGTTATGAACTAATGTTGCTATGGGACTTCAATTCATGATTAGTTTTTTAAGTCTGTCCTTAAGAAATGACTTTTCTTAAATAATTTGTTTATTATTCTATTTAAGCAATTAAAAATTCAAGTAGCGAAGGGGCCAAATTCTAGGCATGATTTCTGTATCCACTTATAAACCTGTTCTTGCCTTTTATGTGACAAGATCAAGCTCAAAAATATGCTACATCTGATAATGAAAAAAGGTATATCAACTAACCATAGCTATGTTAAATTTTCCATGCCCAGAAATTATGAACTAAATCAGTTACAGTGTTAGAATTTTTTCTGCATTATAGTAATGTATGATTGCAAGAATATTTTTACTTGCAAACAAAATATTCTGATAGTTGACAAAAAAGAAGATATTGAATCAAAAGTTAGAGAAATTATGTTTGTATTTTCAGTGGCTTACAAGAGTGTAGGTCTTCATTATTGATATAATTGTTTGATACTTGTTTAATGGAAGGTTTGAGGTTTTATTGGTTTTCTTTTTTTCTAATCTTAATTAATACACTTAACACTTTGAAAATCCTGTCACTTAATTATCCCTGAAAAAGAAATTTGTCAAGAATGCTAAAGAATATTTATCTTATCTCTCTAAAATATTGCTTAGTGACTAAGGCTGTGTGTATGCAATATTTAAATGCTATTTCTTTTTTTTGTGAATGGAAAAAAAGTGTTAATATTTTTTCTTACCCCAGAAGAAATTTTATCTCAGTAAATAATGATTTGATGCCATACATATGCCAAGTACTGGTTTATCTGAATTCACTTTCAGTTTCTAATTAGACATCTGGTAAAGTCTGTAACAGGAAATCTAATAGAGTTGTGTTGTAATTTGTCAAAGAGATTAATGATTCACAGTGTTAAAGTGTCTGTAAATGGAGTTCTTATGTGAGTCATTATATAAGTTGAAATTAAACTCTTTTGCTTTTATGGAAAATGTTTCCAACTTGTGCTATTACCAGCAATTATAACATCAAAACAGCCCAAAAAAGATAAAAATTAAATGATAAAGCTATTTTTTTGCCATCTTTCCTTAATTGGAATACTTATGCTTAAAGTAACTGCCAGAACGAATGAAAACCATATTTTTTCTCTTTTTCTCTTTAGCATTTTGACATTCAAAGATTTCAATGAAAATACGCATAAAACTCTTAGCTGTACATTTTCCAAATCGATGGGAAAAATTTATGAAACAAGGTTAATTATTTGGGTATTGCAGAATGAATTGCACACAAAATTCTCATATATTGAGCTTATTTATTCTCAGAATTGCAAGTGCAGGATGCATATTATGTCCAATAGTCATTTGCAGTCCTTCAGAAGTCAGCAGAAACTCAGTATGTCAGTTAAGTATCACAGCTGAGTTAAGCAAGCTTTTTACTGCCTTCAAATTTAAAGTATTTTTCGGTGTTTGGTAAATTTGTGTCTTATTTTGCTTTGAGTTTTATATTTTAAGAAACATTCTGGATGATAAGAACAGAACATTTCCTTTGCCAAAATAAATAAGCAAGTAGATAAATAAGTCTTATATGTCAGAGAAATTACCACTGGCTTTGAGAGCCCAGTGACTTAACAATAAGTTGTTAGGTGAAAAAAATGTTGACGATCCATTTCCTTACTTTGCAGAGGAAGTAATTCATGTTCTATCATGTGAAATTCCCTTCACGTCTTAGAAGGCAGATGGTATTCAACATTTTCTCCTACTTCCCTCGAAAGAAATATCTTTTTCCAACAATATCTAGCTTGTATGTGGCAATATCTTGTCCTACTTGCCATGTAGAAGGATGGTGCAAAGTAATACAACTCTGCCTATAGTCCTCATGTACCTTTTTAAAATATAATGACCTTTAGAATTTGCAGAATCGTGTCTTTTTAAATTACAACAACAGCTCCTGATTAGCAAAAACACAGAACAATTTACAATTGTTTCCGATTGTGAAAGGACATGGTGAATCAGAGAGAACACAATGTACAAGGTCAAAATTCCATCTGGTTTGTTGGAACAATCTTGGCAGTATTCAGTATGAGATCAACAAGTTCCAATTCATATGGATTGTGCTTCAGAAGGTGTCATATTTAAAAGAGTTTATAAAAAATTATGGCCTTGAAAAGGTTCATATATGCTTTCCAACACACTTGACTTAAAATAAACTAGAAAACATGATATTTAGAGGCAACAGATTTTTTTTAATGGAGACAAAAAGTTACCAATGCAATGTTAAATGGAAAAAACCACCAACTTTTACTTCAATAACATCAGGGAACAACTTAAATCCCATATCTGTCAGCCAAATCAACAAGAAATCTGAAAGCAGAATATGAAAATTGCACTACCACATATAAATATAATTATGTGCAATATATATTAAAAAGATATATATAATAAAGATATATAGTGTATTAAAATACAGTGTATAGTTAATCAACAGATTAGTAATATATTTGAACACTTAAATACATGGAATTTTATTTTGGAAACAAGCATAGAAAAATATTATCTTTGGTAGAATACGTCAGACATTAATTTTTTTGCCAAAATATCATCCCAACTAAAGATTTCGTTTCTAAATCTTTAAACTCAGGATCCAGTTTAACTGTGAACACCACTCATTTCTCATTAAGTTACATGATTAGTACGAAATGGATGTTGAGACATTTTCTATACCACTACAAATTACTGGAGCTGTAGGCACTGAGATGTGAATTCCTCTCTTCATGTCAAATGTCTGAGTTAAATCAGTTTGGGTTTTTTCCTACCAATTAAACTAAATCATGCAAGTTAAAATATTTCAAACATTAATAACAAAGGAAGACGCAAACAAAACAAAAAACCTCCAAACCCCATTGCTTACAAATCAAAGCTAAACTGGAATGGATAGTTGAAATTGTGAGGAAATGAAGGACATTTCTGACGTTTGAACATCGTTAAAGAGTTCTTGCATACTTGGTTATCCACAATTCTTTCTGATATAAATTGACTTTCATGAAAGTATTAATATACTGCTTTTTTAATATATAATATTTGCTGCTTACATACTGTACTACAAGTAGTTAGGTACTCGCAGACTTAAGCTATTGTAACAGCTCAGAAGTACTTAAGTCACACCAATCTTAAAAGAAAAGATTTAACAGCATGGATGGATTTCATGTTTACCATGGACAAGTCATCCAGCTGCTGAAAAGGGAATAAAACCCAATGGGATGTAGTAGACTACCTGAAACTGTTACTTCCTGGACAAATTCAGAATGCATTGCCAAGATCTCTGAAATGCACAATGTAGGAAGCAAAGGGCCTGATGTGTGATATCAGTGGAAAGTAGTTCCCTTTGAAAACACTATCTGGAAACTATTGACAGAACTTCAGGAAAGTGAAAAATGCCTAAGACTTATCCATCATGTTCTCACAGGCATATTTGCCATTTCTATTTAAAAACTGAACATATCAGAGTTTTAGGTATTAGAAGTAGGCCATGCTGAAGTACTAGTAATTTGCTATATCTTGTTCCTTTATAAAGACCTGGTACACCTGTGTCTACACTGTCAAATTTTGATCTGAGGGGCTGATAGTCACCAGTTAGTGGTATATTTTCTGATAAATTCCTCATTAGGTTAAGCACACTGAATTTCCATCAGAGATAGATTATGTCCTATTGTCTTCAGTACTATTAAAAATGTGTGGTTCTTTTTTTGAGCAAATATACTTGCAGATCTGCGTGTGGTTTTTGAATCTAGTTTTAATTCTCTATAACATTAATCAAATTACGTATCTTTCCATCTGCAAATTAGGAAAATTCCTACATTCTTTTTTCTATGTGAAGAATATAAAAAGTTTGAGTGAGGGATTGTCTTCTGATAGAAGTATATTCTGATAGAATATACGGAGATAAAAATTAATAACAGCTACTTTCAAAGTTGTCATAACAAATTTCTTTTCACATGTTGGATAGACATGGAATTGATTATTAAAGGCTGCAGCATAATTTTTTGTTAAAAGTAGTTACAATTCACACTGTAAACTATATCAAGGCCAAGGGAGCATAGATTCCTTGATCAGATGGAAGAACATGCAATCCTTAGATCCAAGCCTTGTACCCTTGTGAAGCAGCCTGGTAGTTCATCATTTGGTATATGTCTGGTTCTCACAGGCCTCTTTGGTTCCAGTAGCCACTGTGCTAATAGTTTTTCATTCTGGAAAAGTAAATTTCAGAAAAACAAAGATATCTCAGTCCTGTAGTCAAGAAAAGGAATAATGAGCTGAGATGTGAACCTTTAACATGATGTTATTAAATACCATGGTAGAGATAGGGCTCTTAAAAAAACACCTAGCCTTGATAGAATTTTGTGTGTGCAAATATTATTTGGCATTATTTTCAGTATAATCAAGAGTAACCAAATTGCAAATATAACATAAGTATAGGCCCTTAGAACACCTCTAAACCACAACTCACAACTGAGCTGTTGAAGTAACAATCTTCTGTTTTAACATGACAAATATATAGGAAACCAAATAAAACATCAGAAATGAAATACCAGTTCCATTAAGACAGCTGCAGAGGAAGCAGGAAAGGCACTGGTCACTGCAGCCCAGGCTTCCCTTGACCTTCACATTCCCCACCAGCCCCTTCTTGTTGGTGAGAATAAGGTGCAGCATAGCATCTCTCCTCACTGGCACCTCTATCACTCGGAGTAGGAAATTATCATGAACATACTTCAGGAACCCTCTCGATTGCTTATGACCCACTGTGTTGTCCCTCCAACAGATACCAGTGTGATTGAATTACCCCACAAATACCACGAGGCTGCACCTGCTTGTCTATAGTAGAACTCTTAACATTTGCTCTTCCTGGACAGTCAGATCCCCACTGCAATGTCACCTGTGCCTGCTCTCCCTTTATTTCTGCCCAATAAACCCTCTGTCAGCTCCTCATCCACTCTCAGGTGAAGCTCCATGCTCTGCAGCTGCTCACTGACATGGAGGGCAACACCTCCTCAACTCCCCTGTCTGTCCTTCCTAAAGAGCCTGTACCCTTCCATTTGAACATTTCAGTCCTAGGAGACATCCCACTGCATCTCCATGATGACCATAAGATTCTAGCCCCACAGACATGTGCATGTCTACACTCCCTTTGTTTATTTTTTATTCTCCATGCTCCTTTGATGAAGCTGACCTCCATGAACCCTTGGCAGACCAAGTTTCTCAAAACAAGTCTCACCATCTAATTAGCTGAACCCCTGATCATGGCACCAATCTTGTAGCCATTTGTTGATTCTCAAATTCAACTGGTTCTTTCAAACCACTTCTCTTTGGCTGGGAGGCTTGTTAAAAAAACAATGGGTGTTCTGGAGTCCCTTACCACCTCTCTCAGGGGTCTGTAATCCTATTCTAATTTAATTTTTTGCTCCTTAGCCTTTATACATTTGTATGGTAGTGATTTTTATTTTGCATACTGGAGAGGCTATGACTATCAGAACAACCATACCTCTGCCTTTGTTTCTAATTATCCTGAAAGACTTTAGCTCACTTATGCTTCCCCATATTAATAATTCATTTTCATATTAAAATTAGCTATGGTCACACAATTGTGCAGCACAAGATGGCTCCACGAATCACAGGTGGATAAAACTCCTTGGACAAAAGTGAAATGATGGAGCTCAATGTAAGTGCCAAAATATGGGTCTGTAGTGTCATTTCAAGATAAGCAATTTTAGATGCATGTCTGGCTTCTGTCTACAGTAGAGATGTCTCATAAATCATGTGTCACATCTGATAGTGGCATGGGGATGTCTAGGATGCCTTAGAGTGTTTTAGGTGGCCCCAAGCACATATGTTTATGGAATTGATTTGTGTCCATGGTATCAGATTGGTTGCTGTAGTATTTGGCCAGTCCAAAGTTAAAAGGTCATAATGAATCTGTATGGGAAGATATTTGTGAAACATAAAATTTGAATTACAGAAAATTTTAAAATATATACTTTTTGTTGCAGCCATTTACTTCAGGGCCCTAAACTGCATACCTCCCATGGAAAAGAGATTCTAGGACAGGAAAATGTAAGTCCTAAAACTTTTGTGTTCCATGTGTTCCTCTAGAAATTTTAGCATATGATGAGCCATATCTGAAATTCTCTATTTTAATCTCGGTGAGCTTATCATGTGAGAGTATCTGTGGCAGTCCTATGGCATTTTTGCCATACTAGGCAGTAAGAAATCATTTGATGTTGGGAAGCCCCCTAGAAGTACAACGGATCTGGAAGATTTAATGACTTCTCCAAAATAATTTCTTAGTTCTGGGAGGACATTTATGTGATTTGGTCTGAATGTAACATTTCCCATGGGTTTCTAGTTTCATTGCTTAAAAGAGACAGTCATTTATGCTGTAATACTTTGCAAAATTGTTGAGACAGAAATACCTGTGAAGAAGTAACTGTGAAGAAGCAACTAAGTTTATGGCCATAAACTAGACCACAATAAATTCTACCTCAACATAAAGAACTTCTTTATATTGGAGGTGGCAGAGCTGGAACAAAGGGGGTGATGAAGTCTTCTCTCTGGAAATATTCAAAATCCACCCGGACACATTCTGGTGCAAACTGCTCTAGGGTTGAACTAGATGGTCTTCAGAGCTGCCCTGCAACTCTTCTGTGGTTCAGTAAATGATGTATTATGAACTAAATTTCAGTTTGATCTCTTCCATGGGAGTAGGGTGGCACTTTGAGCAAGGTGGGAGCTACTTCTTCTGTCAGAATCTTCAAGGCATCAACATCTAGAACCTCCAGAGTAAGAATGCCTGTATGTACTCAAACTATCCTGTGTCTCTTAACATACATACTTAAGTAGGTGAGTATCACACTTTTTTTTTTTCAAATAGACCCTAAACTTTTGCAAGGTTAAAGTTGAATGTTTATTTCAGCCAGCTTATTGAACAGGCTGAACTCCAAATCTAGGTGGTGTCACTGGTTGCTGTGTTGTATCAGTTTTGCTGTTAACAGGAACAGTTTGTTTGATGAGCCTAACTTGCTATTCTAGCCAAATTTATTTCCAGCAAGGCAGGATTATTCAACTCCTATACATCAAGTCCTAGTCTGCCAGTGTCATGATTAACACTTCCAGAGAGGGAGCTAAGTGCATAACATTGTTAGCAGTCATTTACTTCAAGACAAGCAACAACAGAGCATGACACACAATATCTGAGTCCTCATGGTCAAAGAATGGCAAGAACCATGTCTAGATGTTCATAAATCCCCTTTTTACATTTTTTCCTCAGATAATTGGAGCAGAATAGCTAAGTAAGCCCTTTCCAAATTCTGTTAACAGAAATGAATCCCTTCCATACACACACACAGAGTAAAACAAGTACACTCAATCTCTTCTTCACATACATATAAATTAGATAGCTGGCTTAGTTTCTGCAGTTCCATTAACCTTTGTGAGTGTATTTTCCTTCACCAATTAATTCAAGAGTGTTGTGGTTTGGTCCTGACTGGCAGCTAAGCAGTACACAGCCATTCACTATCTTCCTTTGCTACCAACATCATGGGGAAAAATAATAGGAAGAGCAAAAGGCCCTGAAAGTTGTGGACAAGATAAAAATAGCTTCACAAATGAAGGAAAGAAGAAGGGGAAAGAAAGGAAAAATGCAAACAAAAGAAGTGGTACAAACACAATTACTTGTCTCTTCCCACAGAAAACCAATGCCCAGTCAGTCCCTAAGCAATGGTTACCTATCTGAAATACTCCTCCAGTTGGGTTTTAGTGGCTGAAGATGGCTCTGTATGAAGTAGTCCTTTGGTCATTTGGGTCAGTTGTCTTAGTTATGTCCCCTCACCTCTTCTTTTACACCCCATCTGTCTTGCTGGGAGAGTAGCATGGGAAGCAGAGGAGGGCCTGCTGCTGTGTAAGTGGTGCTCAGCAACAGCTAAACCACAGTGTGTTACCAACATCATTCCGATCACACACCCCAAGCAATATACCTTAACAGTCTGCTATGAAAAAAATTAACTCCAACCCAGCCAGACCTAGCACAAAGAAGACAAGGTAGATGTGCAACTGTGTACAACTGACAGAAGCATCATGTTCCAAGGTCCTGGTTCTCATGGGTGATTTGAAGAAATATTGGGGGTTGACTAAATCAATGTGTATAAATGCCTAGTGGATTGGAGTAAAGATGACAAATTCAAACCCTTCTCAGAGATATTCAGTTACAGAACAAGGGACAATAGCAATAAATTTATCTACATGACATTCAGATTAAATGTAAAAGAAAAAAAATTGTAATGGAATTAGTCAAACCCAGAAACAGATTAGTAAGAGATTGGGTGGAATTTCTGAGCCAGTTAAAACCTTCCTGCATGTGGTAGATGTCCATCAACATGAACAACCTGCCCCGGCAAAACCTTCTCTGACCAGAGCAGTTTGAATGATCTCCAGAAGTCCTGTTCAACATCAAAAATTTTATAACTTTAACTATTTCAACAGAGAGTCAATATGTACAGTGGGAAGTTGTTTTAATCTTAAGAACTAATTTGCCTTGAAAAAAATTACAATTTTATTTTATCTGTTGTCTTCCTGCCCTTTCTGGAGATTTCTGCTTCTTCAGACAGGAACCTTTCCATCCTTTATCCTTAGGAGACTCATACAAAGGAAAAGTATGTAAAGGGCTCCATAAATATCTACAGAGAAAAGGAACTATACTAATTAAAATATAACTATAAACATTTATTAATACAAAGCACACCAAAAAATACAGGCCAGTACTTCTTCCCTCTCCAAAAGACTTTGTCTGGATAATAAAAACATTGAGATAAAGTGAGTAGGATTTATCCATAGATTATTGAGGCTAAATTTAAGGGCATTTAGGATATCTTCCAATGTAAGGGTCCACAGTTTGAGTCAGATGCCCAAACTCCTAGAAGTTAGCACAGCTCAGCTAAGTATGTGAATGTATGCTGATATGGATCAGAAAACCACATTTAATTGTGAGCATTCATATGTGCCTGTTAGGGATTTTTCAAAGTTAAATAAACATTTTTTTGCCACTAGGTTCTGGCTGTGATCCAAGCACACTTCTTTTTTCAGAGTCCTAGTCATGTCTGTGGGCCTTTCAATCATTATCACATTTTTATAGATGTTAACAGCAGGTCAACAAACTAACCAGCTAGCTGAATAACAAGTAGTATTCTCTGCAGCCTGCAGGAATAACAATTTTACAGAATGCATACAGACATACTCACAGATACAATGTGTGAGGTGTGTTCATGAGAAGGGAAGTGTCCTGTGATGCCTTATATGTTGGAATATAAAGCAGGTTGTTAAACCAGCTGTCCATTTGTTTGGAGGGAGAAAGCAATTTTCATAACTGCCTTATGATTTTCTCCTGAAGGAAGCTTTCTGGTTTACTAAAAATAAATGTACAGGAAGCAACTAGCATAAGCCTAGTGCAAAGAGGCTAGGGACCAGAGCTCTAACAGACCAGATCAACAATATAAACATGCCTGAAGTCATGGCATATCAGCAGGGCATGTCAGGGGGTGTGGCATGTCAGGGAGGGTACTAGCACGGCAGTGAGGCGTGGCACAGCAATTCACAGGGCAGTTTGCCCAGGCAGGGTGAGTGGGAAGGGCTCCTTTCCAAACATCCAAGAGGACCCAATAAAGGCAGATAAACAGATTCTGATGCAGAAGAGCACAAAAAGATCTTTTCAGTCCCAGTTTCATTAACACACTAGTATAAACCTCTTCAGTCATGGTGCTGACACATACTGTGGAGCTCATTCCCCTGCAGCTGCTGCAGTCACTGCCCAACCATGTCAGAGGCCTCCAGCCACACTGATCTGCTGATGGCAGACAGAGGTCTCCAGGCCACAAGTTGCCAGAAGTTCCTGATGCCTCTCTGTGAGGTTGGGGTGGGAAAAAACGTTCTTTTGCAGAAGGTGGACTGTGGTTGAGGAGCTGTGTCACCAGGCCAGGGAGTTCCTTTTCTGGTAAAGCAGTTTTGCTTTTACATTGTTTGTAAGCATTCTCAAACTAAGCATAACTGCTACCATAATTCTACTGGCCCCCATCAAACATCCCTTGACTGTGAGAGGAAATATTCATGTGAAAGAGAAGGAAAGTTATGGAGGCACCCACATGCCCCACTGTTGTTGAATGGTCAACTCAGCAGCAGCTAAATATGTAAGTGTAACCAAGGTGTGTGCACAGGACACACAAAACTGTCTGAAGGGAGTTGAGAAGAATATGACCATCATCAGGATTAAACATCCATCAGGAAATTACAGACACTTCAGAAGAGGTCAGTCTTAAAAGAAACATGAGGGCAGAGAGGCATTTGTAACAAAGGGAGAGACAGTGAAGAGAAAGCAGCAGCTTCCCCAGAGAGTCTGTCCCTGCCAGAAGTGTCCCTGGGGCACTCTGACCCTTGTCCAGACTATGTAGGGCAGCCTTCCATGGGGCACTGAGACCAGCCAGCATCCAGCAGTGGGCTGGCAGAGTGGGGAAAGCACAAGGAACCCCATCTCAGGGTATGGGATACACCTCAAGTCACCTCACCAGCCGATTCACCAGAAGTGGCAGTGATATGCAAAAATGAGGAAAGGGTGATGGCAACTCCTATCTCCAGGAAATGTAAATGTATATGCATATGTATTATGTATACGTATACATATATGTATATGTATATGTATATATACGTATGTCTATGTCTATGTCTAGGTGTATAAGTAAATACTTGGATTAGCTCTACAAAGCTTTATTTTTTTGCAGGTTTTTATTAGCATTTTCTAGTTGAGCTATAACTGATTTTTCTGTAACATTAAGGATATTGATTCTGAATATATAGATAAAGGATAGATAGTTACATGTCATTAATAAATCAATAAACTTCTTCAATTCTCAGAATTCATCAAAACATCTAGAGTCAAATAATTTTTACAAGACACCCTTTCAACTTTTGGAACTTGATGAGTTTTTAGAAATTATGAATTCTCAGAAATAATCCCTGCCCAGTCAGTTCAACACAGCTTTGAAAATGTCTGCTTTTGTTTTAAAATTTGTAGATTTCCACCTTTCGTGTCGGGATGTGGAAACCCAGTAGAAGGTACACACCTGCCTTCTGCCTTGTTTTCCCTGACCTTTCCACAGAAGATCACTGTAGATGGCTGTGATATGCTCTTCTTAGACATAATTTATATTGAGCAGCACCTGCCTTAGCAAATTATATACATCTCAAATACAGTTGCCGGCTCAAAGTGAGCCTGTGACTTCTACAATACTTAGGAAAGCTTAAAAAAAAGCCACATCTAGGAGATGATTTGCTTTAAAGGACTGGAATGTCTGGAGTGAAGGATGCAACTTATGAGAAAAAAACTAACTAATAACAGAAAATTTGTTGTTTGCTGAAAAAGAAAATATTCAAAAAGACAAAAAAGGTGAAGATGACATTCAAAAGAAGAAGATTTGGGACAACAGTATGTGGGTTCTGAAATTCTAAGGCTGTTAAAAATTTTTTCTCCCAGTATGCAACCTCTTTATTGTGGTTACTTATATTCTAGTAAATGCAGTTCTTTTTCAGTTTGTGATTGGATGAACAACAGTACAATAAGTGATTTACAGCATGATATGATCTTTGTGTAATGCAAGTTGGCACTTAAATTATGTTGGCATCCAATGCAATGACTTTCAGGCACATCATATGCACTATCCTTATGCAATTTTCCTGCTGTCTTCACCTGGCATATAACGCTTCAACTACAGGGACAAAAATAGCAAGGTCTCACTTCAAGAGACAAAAATATCCCCGTGTTAAGGCCTCAGATGTGTCTCAAAATTAATTCTTATTTCTTTTTCTCATCCAGGAATGAACATGTCATACATGGTTTGCTTGTACAATGTATACCATTTGTTTTAGATTGAATTAATATCAAATATCTTTTAAACTGTGGGAAAAAACCCTCATGTACTATCTCCCTAAGACTGTTGGATGTTTGCCAAACCTTTTAACTTTAAGGGGTAGGTTGCCTTATTCATTTTTTAATTGTCCTTTGGAGGTGACTTTCACTTTATTTTGATTGAAATGGAACTTTGACAAATACGCTGCTGCCACTCTTGCCTTTTGCTCGTGGCTAAAGTGAGATGGAATCTAGGACAAGGATTTTAATTATACAAATTTATCTACGGTAAAGTAGAAACTTGAAAAATTGATAAATCAATTAATTTTTTACTTTCATGCTTTAACTGTACCTTAAGTGTTTTTATTTTGTGAGTTCATTAAAATATTTACATATTTAAATTAACCTTTTAAAAGTTCTCATTGGGATTTATTTTCAAATGCACAATGTTGTTCCTCTTTCTAGCAGTTAAAATGACCTAAATTCTTCTTAGCCACTTAGCATGATTGTATATAGCTTTAAATCCTGAGACTTGGCAATTTGTGTCACTGCAGCAGTAAGGTAATAAGGAAATAAGTCACATTGTACTTTTATGCCATTACCTTTGAAGGATGAAGTCAGACAATTAGAGGGAAGAAATCTAAGCCAACTGGACTCTTAGCTTCTTGCTACTTTTCTAAGAGTTCAATTCATGAAACCACCAATGAAAATGAAAAATATCTACTGTTTTCTCTTTTGGTGGCTATGTAGAAAATAATCATCAGAGGATTTTGGATGACCTTTTATACCACTAAAAATGTATTACCTTGTTTATTTCCACCATACTTAGTTTATGCCATATGTAAAATGATAATGACTCCCCTCAAACCGTTGACTAATTTGACATCCTTGTATGCTTCATATTTTCATATGATCCAATGGGAAGACATGTATCTAGTGCAGTCATTTAGCTACTCTGACTCAGTTTGGGGCTTCTTCTGTTTATTTGGTGGGGTTTTTTTAAACTTTATTTTACTTCTGAAATCCATCTATGAAGTGGATAGAAAGAAAAAGTCCGGAACAACCAAGCACACACAGTACATAGAAAAATACAAATTAAACCCATCTTAGTACTGAGTCAGAGAATCATATGTTCCATAGATTTAGACTTCATCGTAAGCAAAACTCTGTATTCAATTGGTAGGATATATTCGTAGTCATTTATTTAACCAACTTTGCTTGAACTGCTGAATGATGGACTGTTTACTATTAACATCCCTCAGGGATCAATCCCAGCGCTTGTGGTGTTCAATGGCTTTGTTAAAGACTGGGACAGTGGGACAGAGTGGATCTTTAGCCAATTATCAGTTATACTGAGCTGCAAAAAGCACACAATATACTGGAGGGATAGGATTGCTATTCAGAACAATCTGGTAGAGGTTGCAGAAATGGTCTGAAGAGTGTCGTAATGTTCTACAATGAAAAAGGCAAATACCTAAACCAAGGTCAGAATAACCCGTATAATAACCTCCATCAACAGAACTTTCTAGAACTAGAGTGGCTAGAAACAAATTTTGCAGAAAAGCGCTCAGAGTCTGGGCTGACATAAAGTTGAACATGAACAAGGCGTCTGCCCCAATAACAAAGAAGGCCAGAAACATTCTTGGTTATAAGAGAAGAGGTCAACAGATAAAGGGAGGTGATAATTTCTGGTACAGAGTGAATTAATCTAGAGTGTTGTGTCCAGTTTTTGTCTTCTTTATTTGGGAAGACATGGGCACATTAGAATGAATCTAGGAAAGGGCCTGAAGACTTCAGGTCAGAGGACTGAAGCACATGGAATATGAGGAGAGTATGAGACAACTGAGTTTGTTCAGCCTACAGAAAACAAGACTGCATGAATACCTTTCTTTTTGCTGTCTACAACTATTTAGTGTTTGAGAGATAAATAGAGAAAAAAACCAGCCAGACTCCTTCAGATAAGCACAGTTGAACCACAAGAGGCGAATGACCTAAACACTCCTGAGGGTTTCCTAGAGAGGCTATGGATTATCAATCCTTGTAGATATCCAAAACTCAAATATTTAGGGTCCTGAGCTATCTCAATGCCTGTCTTGCCTTACAGCAGGAAGTTGGCCTAGGGTCCTAAAGAGGTCCCTTCCAACTGAGACTATCCTATGATTCTGTGATCAGCATTCATATAAGCTCCTTTTACCTGAAGGCACTACTCACATGCAGCTACACAAAGCTTCCACAAAGCTTTTACAAAGTGATGTATAGCTTAGCTTAGCTATACATTATGTATTATGATTACCTTATACCTATAAATAGAGAGAGGGGTAGCAGAGCAATCATAGTTTGGTTGCATATTCAGACTGAAATTTAAGATCTTCTTTTCACTCTCAAGTTTATGATCCCACACTTGACTAATTAGTATCTTCACACAGGGAAAATGTAGATGAATTGGTTAGTTCTTTCAGATATTCAACAAGATTTTTCTTTTAGTTTCTTTCTTTTTATAAAATGTTTCAAAATCAGACTCCTTACTGTCTTCCAAAGGGATTTAATCTTCATTTCAAAAATCAGTTAATAGTTGGACTGATATTGAAGTAAGTATTTTAAGTTCAGTATGAAAAAATCTACTAAAGAATGAGAATAATCAGGGTGGTCTTGGATTTGCAACATATCTCATAATCATCTTTTTTCAAGTGCAAATCACAACTCATTTGGGATGTGTACTAGTAAAATTTAAGCATTTTTCACCTAATGAATAAAATAATTCAATGTGTTTTAAGTCTGTCTCTCAATTCTTTTGAATTTTATTTAGACATAGTCACTAGATATAAAAAGCAAAATGAGTTTTAGACAGGACAGTTGACATTTTGGTTTTGTACTGTTTGGTTGTTTTGGTTGGATTGTTGCTTTTTTTTATTTTTCTGCTGTTCAGTTGCAAGAAAGTATTGTATTAAAGAAAAAAAATCAAAGCCTTAGAAGGTATACTTCCATTTTTTCCTGGTGACTACATGTGAAAGACAGGACCAGCACTCCAGGACTGTGTCAACTTCACTGGTCTTCTGAAACCTTCATAATCACTGGTGACATTCCACCAAACCGACTACCTCAACTCTCTGGACCGTAAGTCTCCACTTTCTCATAGCACAGAAGCCAAGTCTACACCTAACTTTGACAGAGAAAGAGGCAGACCCTGTGGTGTCCTAATTCTTGTCCAAATAGTACTCACTAATTCCTATTCACCCTCTCAAATAACAGTAATTGTTGAACTCCAGTTTTGTCTTTTCTAAATTTCGCTTACAGCTTACCTAACCATACTACACAAGGTGGTCTTCATATTTCCTTTCATAAAAAATATCTAATAATTTTTCTGTTAAAACAGAAAACATCTATTGAATACTGAGCTGATATTTCCTTAGAAATATCTCTCATAACTAACAATGTTTTTCAGTATGAAAATGATCAGTTTAGATCCCATAACTTTATGTGTAAAAGATTACTTTCCCCATATTTACATAATTTTTTCTGCCTTTCATGAATTTTTCTTTGTTGTTATTCAGTCAGTTTCACAAGGTCCCTCTTTTGATCCCAACAGTTTGTTGGGGTTTTTTTTTTGTTTTTTTCTTTGCTGTTCTGAAACTTTTTCACATCTTCATATCTATGCCAAACCACTTTTCCTTGGTCCTCATTGCTCTTAGCTATAGGCAAATGACTCTGCTTTCCCCTTCCTGCTTCTTGCATGTGAGTGATGAGACCCCTGAGAAGAGCTAATCTCACACATTTACTTTCAGTTCCTGAATTTATCTAGAAAGTTGTCCCTCTTATCAGTATCTCAAGTCTATAAGTATAACTCCACAAAATGTTTGTAATAATGTTCTATGATTGAAAAGGAGAAATATTCTTAAAACTGTATGAGCTGCTGAGTACTGTCAAATGAAGCTTTCTAGAAAAGAATCATTATGAGACATATGATGTGTGTAAATGTTCAAAGGCCTGGCAAACCAAAAGGGTTCTCTTTTTTGAAGAAGTTTGGAAGAAATCTGGGGAAACAGTTATACTTAGCTGCACTTCAGCTGTCCTATGTTATGTATAATACAGACATAAATATATAGAAATTTTCGTATGAAAGCAAACTGTGGCTCTACTTTTACTTCCTTAAAGATATTATTGCTGTTAGTTAAAAATATTGCTGTACCAAGAGTGCTATAGATGCCTAGGGCCAAGCACCAAATAAAACATTACCAGACTACAAAACCATTCAGAAATGGAATAATTTGCTTAATGTAACTGCATTATCTTCCTCTTGTATTTTCTGCCAGTACACAGCTTGTTTTCACAGAAGATGAAGCAGGATATTATCACATGTTAAAAAACCCCATAATTTTGAATATAATTTGTCCAATGGAACTAAGTAATTTTCTATTTGGTAGGAATAACTCAGGCATTGTTAAGTCAAGAATTGCTATTTTTTTTTATTTTCAAATAAAAAAACTCTGTAGAGTTTTGGGTTTAATGTTCTCAAGTAGTTTAATTTTGTTTTGAAAATAATCAAATAAATTATCATAGAAAGTAAAGCACTTATTATTTAATATGTAAGAGCAGCTGTCTTCATGTTTTCTGTAGTATGCTTCACTCCCCAAAGGGAAAAATATATTCTCTGCTTCCTCACTGGTGAGGTGGTTTTTTTTTTTGCAAACACAGTGAGAAAAAATGATTTTTTCACATCTCAAGTAAATGCAGCCAGCCTTCCTTCTTTCCATTCCACCTTTCCTCTTGGCTGTGGCTTTTCATTATCAGTCTTGGAATTCCTCCATCTGTAAGCACAAAATCACTAATTCATTATTCTTGCAACAGTGAAAAATGTTGTATTCCAAGAAATAGGAATTATATATTTCTGTGAAACATATTTTCTTCTTGGCTTTAGGAAGATAAGGAAGCTAGACCTATCTTTCTTTATATTAGAAATGCCATGCCCTAAGTCTGGTTGTCTTTTTATAGGTGTCTGTTTTTACCTGAGGGAAACCTTTTTCATCTTTGATGTTGTGACTGAAAAAGTTGAGAACAAAACTCATAGCTTAATCAAGCTGTTAATCATAATTAAAAGTGATTTGTTGATAAATGACAGCAAAGTATTTAACATAAAGGTATAAAAGAAAAAGAAAGAGAGGATTATTTGGTTGATTTGATTTATTTTTAAATGTGTTTTTAAAAAGTTTTTTAAACCCTAAACCAACTTAAACTTTTGCAAGTGCAAATTAAGATCTGTGGACAGAACAGGACAGAGCTAAACCACTGTCTCAAGTGGAAGTCTAAATGTAAGCAGAATCCATTTACCCCTTTTAAAAAAAACAAACAAACATACATAATTTTACATTTCCTATAGATTGACAGTTTCAAAATAAAATTTCTACTACTCTTTCTCATATCAATCTATTACTGGTATGCAATACTAATCTTGCAATGACACTAGGTCATTTACACTGCTTAAGGTGATGCCTACTTTCTTAACAGATAACACATTTTGCAGAATGGGGAAGTAAAATTGTAATTTGTTTTTTGTTTTGTTTTAAATTCTCAAAATTTTGATAAAAAATGAAAAGAAATATTATCTCAGGGTAAAATTGCAAAATACTGTGTTAGTAACAAGGTGCTTCCTGGGGGTTATCAGTACCATTAATGGCTTTTAAGTCCATTAAAACAAATCTCTGGAGCTGCTTGCCTCTTTGTCAAATTAATGCTATGATAATACCTATATCAACACTTCATGTGAATTGAACATGCACATTATTACATGATTAATAAGATTTTGGAAGCCATTTAGGTTTATGTAGTAGTAGTAAATATTTCTTATATATGGTTCCTTGGCATAAGGAAGAAGTAAAAAAGCAAAAAACCCAAACAAACACGAAAACCAACTCACAAAAGACTGAATTGCTCCATATTTCTCTCTAAGAGATTAGGAGCAGAGGAGACAGATTTCAATCCTCTATTACCACAGTCAGTTCCCACGGCCACAAGAACAAATACTTCTGCTCCTGCTCCTTTTATTCTTCTTCTGAGATCTACAACTATT
The DNA here is from genome assembly GCA_013401135.1 of Cettia cetti. Classification (NCBI taxonomy): domain Eukaryota; kingdom Metazoa; phylum Chordata; class Aves; order Passeriformes; family Sylviidae; genus Cettia; species Cettia cetti. The sequence goes on from VZUI01085300.1 coordinate 36,677, forward strand.
CTACTGACAATAAGTTATTTAAAATAGTGTTTTCTAGAAACCTGAATACATGCTTTTAATTTATTGAATAACTGGTATAGGACAGCAATGCTATAGTAAAAATAATACAACTAAAGGCTGTATCCCAACAGCACTGGTACAAAAGAGGCTGAATTAATATTGACAAGGTGGAATCTGGGCTCTTCTACATTTTGATTTTGCAACCATAACATTCTTTTAATAAAAATTTACACTGCAATTATTGAATAATTAATTTGAATTATGCAAGCATTTACTGATATAATAGAATATCTTGCTATCTTCTCTTGCACATTCTATTAATCTACTAAAGATGAAAATATCCATGAGTTTTCATTATTGTTGTTAAAACATAACTAATACAAAAAAAAAACCATGTTTTCCCTTAAGATACATTGCAAAGTCTGAAGTTTAATCTAAAGATCAGTACAGTAAAAAGCTTCTAAAGAAAAAACATTTGAAACTGATCGTTTGATCATTTGAAGTTCTGCTAGCTTTGTTATCTTCCACTTTCTGAATAAAAATACTATATGCTGTTACCTCAGTGAAATACTATAAAGTGTTAGATAATATGGGGAGGAGGAGTGATGATGTAAATTATTTCTCATATTTTAATAATTTCTATATCTTTGTTTTTTGTGGAGTATTTTTGTGTTTCTTGTGGTGTTTTTGTCTTGTTTTGGTTTGTTGTAGCTTTTTGTTTGTTTAGTTTCTAGTGTCTACACTATGAGAAGAAAATGAGTCTCACAATCTTTCTTGTGGTCCACCGAAGTGGGGATGTGTCCAAGGCTACTCCAGGATAGGGGCTCAGGTTCAGACTCAATGAATTAAAACAGGGTCAGATAGAACAGCAGGGCCATGGGGATGGGGTCATGCTGGGGTGTCAGCTAGTAGGTGATGACCCCAATCCAGTCAGATCTTTCCATGGCTGGGCAAGGCAGAGCTGGGGTGGAGCTGGACATCAGTGTTGCTGTGGAACTGCAGGAATGGACAGCCCTGGATGGCCTGAAAATGGGTCTTGGGCCCATGGGCATTTTCAGTTGTAAAAAGGCACTAAAAAGCAAGAAATTATAATTCAGTTATTGATTTATATTTAACAGAGCCTTTCTTTGCTGCTTTGTTGTCTTAGCATGGGATGTGAGTCTCTTAGCCAAGCCATCTCCTCTGTAATTGATATTGATCTCACCACTGGGCCAGTCCCTGAACTTTTAACTCTCCTTTTTATATTTTCTAACAGAACAAAGTGTACACCCATGTCAGCTTCTCCTGGGTAAAGTTTTTCTGTTGCTTTGTTCCTCCCTAGACTTGCAATCAGTTTGTTTCTTAACTTGTTTGATTTGATCTGTTTCTGTTTATCGATTCTTCACAAGTACATGCTTTTATGCTCTTCAGGATTACTCCAGAAGGGCATTCATGCTCAGGCAGGAGAAGGAGGTGCTTCCTCCTTGTCCTTGTTATCAATTTTCTATTTATATTACTACTTTATTTCCATGACATTCCCTGACAGGCTGTTACATTTAATTGTTTTATTGTAACATTGATAGACTTCAGTAATCATATATCATGATTTGTACACAGAAATTACTAGATTAATAGCTTTCATTTCAGACTGTACAGCATCCACAACTGTGAATTAGTAGCATAGATGATAGCTTCAAAATTCGCTTTCTAGTAATCTGTTCTAAGGGTTATGTCAATGCTGTACTGTGGCAAAAGGCACTAAATTTTTTTTTTTTTAAATACATGAGAAACAAAAGGAGCACTAAGGAGAATATCCATCCTTCATTGCATGTGGGATGAAACATAGTGACAACAGATAAGGTAATAAATTCCTTATTTGCCTCAGTTTTTAAAAATAAGACCTAATACAATTTTTCATGGGATACCAGGCCCCTGAGCTGGAAGACAGGGATGGAGAACAGAATGAAACCCTCAAATAATCTAAAAAATTCTGTGAGAGAATATGCAGCAGTTACAGGAAATAAATCCTCTCAAAAATAGCCCATTTCAACGGACATAAAATAGTAAAATATACATCCTCTGCATTAGAAAAATGGGAAAAAAAAGGTTTTTATGAACATATGTAAGATGTCCTTAAATATAAATCTCAACACATTTAAGCCATAAAACTATACTCTGGAACGCTTAGTTCCAGAGCAAGACTTTAACAGAATTAAATATTTGTAATAAATCACATTTAAGAAATTTGCTAAAATGAAGCTTTAAAATATTGAGTACAAAGTTTTCCACTAATCCAAAGCAAAATACATATTTATCCTCAGAGTTAAATATTTAGTATATAGATAAGTATTTGGGGAGATGAAAAGGTAAGCTCTATTTATGCTTGATTTCTTTTAAAGATATAATCTAGCTCCAAGACCATGATACAGTTTAAAGGAAAGCAGATGTTATAAATGGTAAAGTGGAGGTGGCTTTCTCCTTAGCTTTTAAAATGTATAAGACAATACCAAGAACCTAATAAGAAAGGAAAAATCAGAACAATATCCTTACACTCAAATACGAATACAAATACAAAATATTTTTTTTTCCTGCAACTCTATGCATACTGAAATTAATATAAAGAACTTGAGGGTGAAAATTAAATAATTTTATATTAGGAGTAGGGCCTTAATGTCTTTTATACGAAAAAATGCTTAAGGGTGTTCGTGCAAAGGGAATATTAAAGTAAGATAGACAATGGCAACAAATAATTCTAATGTTTAAGGACGAGTCCATGAAAAAAATGTATTTCTTTAAATAATACATTGGGTTTAATGAAATTAATGTCATATGAATTTCTCTTTTCCTAAAGGGAATGTGAATATGTTATCAGAGTCCAATATTATCTGACCATTTTTTTTAAATATTTCACATAGGAAATAACACCAAATTCACTTATTTGAAAAATATTTGATGTTTCTCTTGATTTAGTAGAGTGATACAGCAATGTAGTGAAACCACAACATAAACACTTCATGGCAATTGCTCTATGTAGTTAGATCCCAACACAAACATGATTCTCATGCCCTGTGTCTACATGCTCTCTAGAACATCATGGGCAGCACCAGTCACTGGGAAGGAATACAGATATTCAAGCCTGTTGCTCTTTTTAAAATATATTTTGTTGGTCACTAATTTTCGGGTTTTTTACTTTGGGTTTGGCTGAGACATGTATACATCTCTCCCATACTGGGCTGTCTCAATCCGTATGACATTCACAGCTCCTCTTTATTCATTTAGCAAAGGGTGTTTACACAAACAGGTGCTCCATCCAGCTGATAAAGAGACAGCTAATGCATTTATTTAAATTATTTAAAGTCTTCTGGTCACCCTCTAGCCCCATCCTCCCTTTTCTTTACAACAGTTGAGATTACTCGCCATATTTTACCCTGAACTTCATAAATGCTTGTTCTCATTTCCTTCTTCCATGCTAGGGAATTTTTGATCACACATTCACTCCCACATACATGTACATAAATGTGAAGTAAATATAATTCTGAAAGGATTTTACAGGTATCAGATATTTATAGAATTTATTTGTGCTGTTGAAGAGTGTGAATCCTTGAAGTGTTAGTTCAATGCAATGAATCAGGTATTACAGTTATTGAGATGAGGAAAAATGTTTCTTTTAACTGGGTATAGGCAGACTGATGAATTTAATATAGGAACTGCATTATTTTAGTAATTTCAGATATTAAAGCTTATGAACTGTACAAATTAATGTTGTTAGAAATTAGTCTGCTTTCCATCACCCTTTGCATGAGTCTTTCCCTTTCCCCTGCATAGATTATATAATGTGATTTTTAAAAAAGCCTAAAATTTAATTGGACTTAGATAAATTCCTGGTTTAAGTACCCCATGTTATGCACCACATATAGCTTACCAAGTTTCATGTCATTTGAAACATGCTGTCAGTAGCTTCCAACCAAAGAGTTCTTTTTGTGATTTCTGTAGTCAAAAAATTCTGCAATTTTCTACATTTTCCTCCATAAAAAACAAGTTTTTCGATTGTACTTCTGATTAAAGGAAAATTAATACCTTATCATAGAATCAATAAAGTCACACACTTTATTGTACGGTTGTAATTATCCCTGGGTTATCAATTCATTTAAATAAGATGTAAAGAGACTAGTCATCTGGACAATGATGATAAGCTTTGCAGTATAGTAGCAGGCAAAGAAAATTAAATAGAAGGGTAAGATGTGTTAACTTTGGCTGCATGCCATGACCCCACCAAGGTACTCTGTCACTTCCCTGTATCAATATGAGAGGGGGAGAAAACCCATTTTAAAAGCCCATGAGTCAAGATAAGGGATCACTAGCTAATTGCCATTACAAGCAAAATGGATTCAACTTGGATAAATTAATAATATTTACTGCAATTAATAACAATGAAGGATATTGAGAAAAAAAAGCAAGGAAAGTACAAATTAAAAAACTCTAGCATGTTAACAAATTAGAAATAACTGTTACAGATTTATTTCTTAGCTAATCATTTTTTACTATAACTATTACCATAGCATGCACAAACACACTAAGCTGTGTACCCTCCTGCATGCCTTCCTGCTGGCTTCCTTTCCTCTCTGTTTTACCCAATCTATTCCTTCCTTCCTTCCTTCCTTCCTTCCTTCCTTCCTTCCTTCCTTCCTTCCTTCCTTCCTTCCTTCCTTCCT
>VZUI01085303.1:0-29569 GCA_013401135.1 Cettia cetti
GAGCAGGGTTCCTGGCAGGACTTGTGACCCTGTGGGGGACCCACACTGGAGCAGGCTGGGCCTGAAGGACTGACCCCATGGTAGAGTGACCCACATTGCAGCAATTTGTGGAGAACTCTTTCCCATGGGATCAAACACATGTTGGAGAAGTTAATGGAGAATGGTCTCACCTGGGAAGGATCCCATGCTGAAGGAATGGCAGAAACAATTTGTGATAAACTGACTGAAAACCCCATTCCACATCTCCCTGTACCACTGGAGGGGACAAGATAGATCTGGGAAGGAGGGAGGGGTGGGGGCAAGGTCTTTTTAAGTTCTTGTTTTACTTCTCATTATCCTGCTCTGATTTTGTTAGTAATAAATTCACTAAATATCTCTAATTTGAGTCTGCTTTGCCCATGATGGCATTTGGTGAGTGATCTCTCCCTGTCCTTATCTCAACTCATCAACCTTCATTATATTTTCTCTCCCCTGTCCCGCTGCAGAGGCGGGGTGACAAAGTGGCCTTGGTGGGTGTCTGGCATCCAGCCAGGGTCAACTTTCCACAACCAGGCTGCTCAAGCCTTGGGTGCATCCCTGCAGTGCTGGAGAACTGGTTTGTACCTGGAGAAAGCTGGTGTGGCCACTGAGGCCCACTCCTACCACCTACCAAGGGATTACATGAGAGTTTATGCAACACTTTGTGAGGGAAGCAGGGATGTCCTGGGTGAAGTCTGGGCTCTCTGGAAGCTGACAGAAACTCTGCAAGTGTTGGCTGTGAAACAAGACTTTCTCCCCACTCCCTGATGTGCTCAGAGAGGCTCTGGTTGCTGACACCAGCAAGAAGAAAGGTGGCTTGCTCAGCCAGCACTCCAGCAAAAGGAAAGGCTGGAAGTAACCATGCATTTCAGGTGGGCTATTGGAAACCAGGCTGAGATTGCTAAACAGATGGTGTCACACTAAGCTTCAGCACCACCGCTCCCTGCGATGAGTGTTTTCAAAGAAAAACGTGAGGATGGGGAGAAAAATATGTTCGAGTGTGACAGATTCCTACTGTGTTATGGAAGGGCCAGTGGGAGGAAGGGAGATGTGGAATGAATCTATCTACATAGTAAAGTGAAGGCACAGCACGCCTGTGCCAGCCAGCAATGAAGGCAGCAATGAAGATGTACCAGCACGGGCTTTTAGCACATTGTTCACCATCAGAATGCAAGTTCTCATCATTCTGCTCTGGTGGCAGCTTGTGCTGTAGCCTTTGTGCCTCATCTTGGTGTCCTTGAAGCTCTGGGCAGGGAGCTTGAGCTAATGCACACCCCAGGAACACCTCAGCAGGAAAGGTGCTGCATGGAGCAAGGACAAAAAGCTGCCAAGAGGAGCTGGACTCTCTAAGTGTAGACAAAAAATTATTCTGTGAGCTCACAGCAAAGAAGTGAAGGTGCCAGGGCCATGATTTGGCTTCTGCTTTATCTGTCCACTTACCAAGGCTGAAGCTGATAAACGCACCTATTGCATACCCAGAGCTAGATTATTTTTCAAATGGTTCCTTCAGTCCCACTTGGTGTAGCCTTAATTGATTTAACTATGAAATTGGCACCAGAAAGATGAAGAGTGAAAAAAACCTCATATTGCTCATGCTAAAGGGGCAAATGTAGCATTAGAGGGAAAGGTTGGTGCTGTGAACAACTTTTATGCTCTCCTACACTGAGTGACACATCATCAGGCATACATCTTCTAAGGACACGTATCTCTTGAGGACACAGAGTTGCTTAGAGGTATTCCAAGACCATTTCATTATCATTTACATTCAAATGTTTTAATTGTGAGTCACAGAGAAAAGCTCATGAACATAGGTATTTGGCATTTCAAGTTTCCTTCTCAGTTTTTTTCAAAAATTATTCACCTCTCTGGAAGATGATGGATTATGTTTTTACTCCAGATTACTAAAAAAACCAAAAACAAGAAGAGTTTATCTCTGATACAATGAATTTCCTATTGACACTAAACTGGCAGTGCAATGTAAGTGACAAGTGCATTTCACACTTAGTTTAACATGCCTTAAAACAATCAGGTTAAAGGACGGAGAGTAAAAGCACAGATGTCTAAAACAGCTACTGATATTTCCCTTTCCTTTCTATAAGGCTTGACTTTCTAATAATCAACCTATTTCTCCCATGCATTTTCATGTGCTTCATTGAGTTGGACACAATCCAGACATTGACTGACTGTGCTTTGCAGCACTTGCTAAGTTTCTATTCCTTCTAGAGGAAAAAGAAACTCAAGAAAGAGAAACTTTGTGTGATAGTGCCTGAAAAAGGTATTACATCACAGGGCCTGAAAATAACTAATATGAGCCTGTTTGTCATGGGTTTGTTTCCCCTTTCCTTTTGACTGCCATTAATGAGCCACGTCAGTACAGCCAGAACAGGAGCTTCCTCTCTAAGGTTATGTATCCATGTGTCTGCACATATATTTAGATTTTATGCAGGGCTTAGTCTCTATCAGTCTGTAACTTTCTGTTGCAACTCAGTTGTGTTATTTGGGAATCAGATGCCCACTGGACTGATTCGTTGTTAGTGAACCTCTGATGCTCGTCCCACAGCACAGTGCTTCAAGAGCAAGAAATTGGAGCAGTGTTTGCCAAGTGCCAAAATTAAATTCTCATTTTCTGGGCTTCTCTAAACACTTTACTGCCTCTCACAGTCAAAAATTCTGCACTGTGTCAGATGCTCCTGAATTGGCATTTCCCAGGGAAAAGCATGCTGGAAGATCCCAGACACTGCAGGGGCAGTGAGAACAAAACCTTCTCTTGGGAGCTCTTGGCTCCCCTCACGAGACCTGCTCTGACATCTCCTGCAATGTTTTGCTTCTCTGTTGTAGTGGTCTGAGGACAGTGTGTCTCCTCCAAGCTTTTTCATTCTTTTGGTTTGGGTGTTTGCACTGTCATCAAGAAGGATTGAGGCTATGTTCATTTTCATATCACTAGGACATAGTTTTCAAGAGAGAAATCTGTCATATGGTGGGAGAGGGAAGGACACACACTGCCTTATTCAAGATGAAAAACTTCTGTTAATATGACTAAGAATTAGTCACATACCTGGGACAGGATTCTGTATTAGACTCAAATTCATGTGAAGGAAACATCCATAGTTTTGGCAGGGGTGGGTATTCAGTGCATTTTTCAGGGATGAAACTCAGAAGTACAGAGAAGGTCAGTTTAACCTTGTGGTTGTGGTTATGAATGAGCAAGAAAGTTTAAATTACACTGAAGGATAGCTCCTTCAGTCACAGGAGCTCATAGTGCACTCTAGATCCTTCATAAGTACATGTGAGCACTTTTTGTTTTTACAGCAATAAGCAAAAGGCTAAGACACAATGATTAGATTGTTCTTATTTAGCTTTGCTGATGGTGAAGTTCCTTACTGGCTGCTGAAGATTACAGCTATGGAGCAGGCTATAAACAGAACAGCCAGGCAGTTTTCACAAGTGTAATACAGGGGGCTCTTAGCAGAGCTCTCTCCTGCTTCCTCATCATTTTAAATGACAAGCATCAAGCACAAGAGAAAAAGCTAATTACATTTGTGTTTAATCCATCCTAACACTCATTCAAAATAGGATGGATTGTTTCACATGCCTGGCTGAATTCAGCAAAAGAAGTGGGTTCCTTCACAAGTACCTGATACATCATGCACAGGATTGCTTGGACATTGATCTCGGCAATTTTTCCTGTGAACTTTTCTACTTCAGCCATGTGAACACTGATGGCTGAGATTCACTGCTCCTGCTTCACCTTGGGATCAGCTGCACTTCTGATTATTCCTGCTGCTTCCAAAAGCCATCTCCTGCCCCACAGCCAACACTGCAGCTCTGTCCCACAAAATGCCTGTTCAGAGAAATCCCCAGATGTGGTTTAGAGCTGCTCTCTGCCACTCACATGCCCTGGTGCTTTGCTGGCTGATGCTGGGTGACTCTAGGTGCTTGCTCAGCGATGGTGGGACCATCCAAACCTCCTGGGGTTCCTTCATCAGCTTTTCCTAAATTATTCCAGGAGCTTTGGACTGACTCACTGAAGCCCTCTTAAAGGAATAATAGGACATTTCCCACTGCTTTACCTGGCATCTGCTTTCATTAAGTAATACTAAATTTTTCCTAAGTAATTTAATCAGAATTTTAAAAAGCCTGAAGTCAGTAATGCTCCTCCTGATTTATGCCACCAGTTGTAACAAAAATCTGAATCAGACCTTTAATCTTTATTAGCCAGGTGATTAAGTACAAAATTACCTTCTGGGAGTAAGCAGATGTCCAAGATACATTTACTAAAACTTCAGTAGAAAACACACTTGTGTTTCAAATGGCACCTCATATTTATAGGTGGAAATTTACCAAAACATGTAACTGTACAACATTAAAATTATGAGGGGCACCCTTTAATAAATAATGTGCAAAAAAAGGCCTTTTGTGAAGAGAAACTGCACTTCAGGCATATTCTTATTATTACTTAAACCTAAAGTCAACCAAAAGAGAAAACTCTTGCTGCCAACTGTGACAGACTGCAGCACTGCACTAACAGGAAGGCTATTTTAGTTCTGAATTGGGAACTGGATTACTTATTCAAACAGTAGTTTTCAAAACTGCAAGACTGCGTTCTTGTTCCCTTTGCAGCACGTTTCCAACTGCATCCTATTCACTGCACAGTTTCAAAGGATTGTACCTTTCTATATATACACACACACACAGCACCTTGGCTTCTGAAATTGGTTTCCCCCAATTTCTGGCTGGTTTGAACAACCATGACTTGTTTCCCATGCATCTATTTCAATAACATCCCAGCAGATGACAGCAGGCAGCTTGGACTGGGCTTCACATCAGCCTTCGGAACAGCTGCCAGGGAAAAGACAATATTTCTGAGCTACAGATGGGTACACTTAGCATGGATGTCACAGTTAGGTTCATGCTACAGCACCACAGGTACCTTTGCAGATTTCCAGGAGCTTTGGGTTTCCTTCCTGGGTTTGCTCAAGTCACTGGGAGTTGTGCTATCAACTTCCTAATGAGTGGTGTATCTTGGTTTGCCAGCATAGACATTCCTCCATCTGAGGAGAAGGAAAGTATTCTGCTGCTGAAGAAAATCCTTTTACTAAAGGATTTTCATTTATTAAAAAAATTAAAAAAAAATTAAAAAAACCCCAATAGGTCATAAGATAATCAGGAGAGAGGTAATTTAGATGCTGCTTTACAAAGGCAACAATTAAAGGTGCTTTTGCCATCTGAGCTGAAGCTGGGAGAAGCTGGGAGCAGGATGAAGTGTGAGAGTAGTGAGACAGAGTCTTCTTTGAACCTCTTGGATGGCAAGGGCAGCCAGCCAGTTCTTCCCAGCTGCTGGAGAGGTCTAGGTGCTTTCTCTCCATAGAGAGGATGTATTCTCCCAGATCAGGAGAAATATGGTCATGCCCTTTAAGAGCAACAGAAAAAATTCTACTCACATAACACAACATGCTCCAGTGAAGGCTGTTGCCACAGGCATTTCAGTGTCTGTAGAGCAGTGGGCACTGAAGCTGGGCAGCCTTGGCATGATGGAAATTGTCTGTTTGAGGGGTCCATGGCTGGAGATCCAAAGCCCTCCTTGGTCTTCCACTGCCCTGCCTTGCCAGGATTATCCTTAGGGGAAAGTTCTGCTGCACTTAAATGCAACTTGACTTGCACATTACTTGTTCAGACAAACTATGAGTACAAATGACTCATCATTTCCCTACTTTGTTTTGCCTGTTAGGCAGCCATCAGCATTTACATCACAATTGATGATAAAAGAGTAGAACCGATGTAGCAGTTCCAAACTCACCCCTTGTGACTTACTACAGGAAATTTGCAGTTCTCCCCCAAATTCTCCACCTTAATGTCCTCACTTCGAATATTCAAGGAGAAAATATTTTGAGAGCTCTACATTTCTTGGCATTTCTTGCCAATGTGACATTTTCTCTGTTCATTGGTATTCTTACCAGTCCTTATTCTCAGAGTTTTGGGGGAATAGCAAACATGGTGATGTGCTGTGATGGGCAGACTAGCACACACACACACACACAAAAAAAAAAAGTTTATAAAACTTAAACCAATGTAGACAGAAACCTCAGTGCACAGACACAAATGTTTTTTCATGCTCCTTCAACCCGACCCAAGAGCTCCAACTACAGCATCATTCTGCAGCCAAGTGGCACCAAGTGATACAAAGATGGTCCAGAGGAGTGAGACAACAAATTAGCTTTAATTGCAGCAGTTTACCAAGGTCAGCTGTGTAACCCTGGCCACATTTCACCTTGTTTTTGTCCTGTCTGCTAGAACCATCCTGCTCAGTGAGCTGCAGCCAAAGCACAAGGAGACCACAGTAAGGCTGAGACAAGAGCCCATTTCTGGGTTTGGCAGTGCCAGAGCTGGTGCTGCAGAACACTCTGCCCTCTGTGGTGAGCACAGACTGCTGTAGCTCTCCCTCTTTTTTGGGAAAAGAAAATTCACTGTTGAACACAACCTAAACAATTTGGATGCTAACTCAGTTTAAAGTGGCAGGAGGCAGGAGATGAAGGACTGATTTGCAGCCTGCAGACACAAGGAGCCCTGCATGCATTTCATACTGTGCAGTACAAATGGTCTGACTGCAGCCCTTGTTGAAGAAATCTTGCATTTCTTTGTCTCCCTATGTTTCTCAATACATTTAAAAATAAATTGTTATAGTTTGAAAGGTTGGGAGTTTTTTTCATTTCATGTCTCAGAAGAAAAAAAAAAAAAAAAAAAAAGGCTTGTTCCTGCTTTACAATCCCAAGGGCTCAAAGCATGATTTTGTTCAAGTTTCACATGAGAGATTTTGTGTTAAGAGGACTACAGGTGCCAGGATTTTAATGCATGTATTGTACAGGACTTAAGTGCTGGTTATCCTGTGCAGATGCTCCTCAGCTTCCCCTGTCACACAGCACACGTGCATTAGTGATATCTGGAAGAATAAATACGTGCACACCCACACCACTGGAGCACTGCACTTGATTTTTCTGAAGGCACCCAATTTGTCAGGGAACCCAGAAGAAGCTGACAAAAAGTGCCAGCATCTTGCCACAAAGAGCAGCTGAGGAGGGAAAGAGAAACTCTGGTCACAAATGAGAAATCCCAGCAGCAGCTTTGCTTTCTGCTGACAATGAGTTGGTGCCTTAAGAATATCCCTGTGCAGGGGAGGCACAAGAGAAGGATTAAAAAGGACAGAAGGCATCAGACCTGAAAGTAGAAAAGTAGATGCCACGGAAACTGGAGATGTCTGGAAATCATGATTTATTAATAGTGTTAAATCAAGCCAGGTCTGGAGCAGGGTTGAGTGGACAATGAGTCCCTGCTATGGACAGTGTCACAGTCCATGCCTTTGTGAAACTGTGACTCAGGACCTTGCTTGGAGGCAGCTGTCTCAGCAGGCTCCTGCAGCCTCAGGAGGGTCCATCCCCACCTCCTTCACCTCACCTCAATCCCTCTCTCCCAGTGGCAGGCTGGGAAGGCATCCCCTGGGCAGACTCACTGCTCTCTCTCCCCAAATGTGCTCCAGTAAAATGTTTGGGAGCTACTGAACAAAACAGAGGTGCAAGTGAAGCACCAGGAGCCTGTCCTTGACTTTAGTGAGTGTGAGCAGTAAAATACGGTAATGCAACCAGTGACAATGCATTTCTGTGCATTTGCTACTGTACTTTTTCCTAATGAAACAAAACAAGTTAATTAAATGTGTGAAAAAAGGCATTTTACTCATTTTCCATCACAAATGATCACTGCCTGTACTGAATGGTTTTGGATAAAAGCCACTAAAGAAAAGAAAAAAATTGTGTGTGGGCAACGCTGTAATATTCCATCCTTGGGTTTGCTTCCTCTTCTTTTTTTTTTATTTTTTTCTCTGAACAGCAAAAATTTAGCATTTTCTTTTCTTTAAATAATCCTTCTTGCTGTTGGGACAACTCCCTTTTAAGGCCAGCTTTTTGCTCAGAGGGAATGTTGACTGCACTTATAAACACCCACTTCCTAGGGTTTAGAATAGTAACAGCAACATAACCTGAACTATATAGTTTCAGCAGCATGCAGCAAACACATTCAGGCTAAGGCTGGCCTACCAGCTCCTTTAGAAATGCTTCAGAAGCGTTGGCAATGCCACTGGGTTTTTATTTGCTATCCTCACAAATTCACATCTTTGAAAACCTCCCATCTTTCACCTTTCTTCTCTGTAACCTTGTGGTTCTTCCATCTTCTAAATACATTGTGAGAGTTTTTGGAGGGGGCAGTAAACACTGAGCAGGAAAATGCTGCCCTCTTTATAACTCAGAAATTTTAGGTGGGTGCAAACTGTGATCATGAGGAAAATTTCCAAGAACTACACTGAGGACCAGATTTCACCATATGTGTATTCTGCCCAAAATAACCACTTTATCTCCAGGGAAGGTTGCAAAAAAGCCTAATGACTTTTCAGCTGCTAGACTGTCATCCCCAGCGTAATTCACTGAAACCTGGTTAATTAGCCTTGTACTTTGGAAAAAGATCTGGTGTTAACACCATAAAAATAATTTCCACTTCAACACTGCACACTGCAAAAGTCCAAGAAGATCAGACATCAGAACTACAACCTCCAGAAATACCAGTGACCTCCAAATATTCCCTGGGGTTATATGGCATTAACACTGAGCCAGGGAACAATAGTGGTGTCAGATCTTTACTGGCCTCACAGGTTACTGCAGATACCTCAGCCTTTCCAGTCATGCAGGTTTGGAATTGCTACCTGGTATTGAAGCTGTTGCCTGTGCATTTGTGCCACCTCTCAATATTTCACAGTGTGACTCCCCTTTGCCTGGGGCAGATGTGTAATTCCAGTGCTGCACCAGCTGAGCAGATCCCAAGGGACTGATGCTGAACTTGTTCATGTGGTGATAAATTAGGAGCAACTCCACTGCTGCTGGTGACACTGAAACACACAAGCCCAGACTCGGGTTCTTCATACCTATTGCAGGGTTTGGTTTCTCAGTGGATGGCTGGAAGGCTAAATGTAAAATGATCCACCCCCACCCTCCTGAAAAAAAACCCAAAAAACAACCCAAGAACATTAAAAAACTAAAATAAACCCCCAACACATGGAAACACATCAAAAATGCGTAGGGATAGGGGGAGGGAGAATCCTTGCTGAACACAAAACAATCTTGTGCCAAATGAGTTGTCATGGCTTTACTATAACATTCCCACAAAGAGGAACAGAATTTTCTTTATTGTGAAATCTTGGTTGTGAGTCTTGCTGCTCCTGGGAAAAGTCATATGTCAGAATAGAACAGTGTTTCCAAATATGACTAGTCTGAACAGATAAACAATGAATGTCAACACAGCACTCAAGGAAGTATCTAACTGTGGTTAAATCCCTTTCTGAGAGTTTTTATTTCTGTTCTGAGAGTATTACACATAATGAACACCCATAGAGGTGCTAGCCTTTATACACCAGACTCTTAATAAATTCCAGTTAGAGTTCCTGGAGCCCCAGTAGTGGACAGCCAAAGCACCAACTGTGTCTGAGAACATCCTGCAGCATTATCTGCTGAGGTCTGAACTTTATATTCCATTTTCTTGAGACTGTGTGGTGTGTAAGAGTCGGACAAAATGAATACTGTTGTTCACTTAGGCTTTTTAACTGACTAAAAATCTGATGAATTTTCAGGTTTAGTCTCTTGTACCTCCCACATTTGGGGTGGGGGACAGTCCTACTCCCTCTTTCATTGTTCTGGGGCAGGGAGTAAGTCGCAAAGTTCAGAGAACCATGAGAAAGGAGAAGGAAATATTCCAGTCCTGTGCCCTCTCTCATTACAAACACTGGGACCAAGTTCATCTTGTCCTTTAACAGCAGTGAAAACAAAATGCACTGCTAGGAGGAGGTCCTTGAGAAGCAAAACATCATTGTAACAGTCCTGCTCCTAGGGCTGCTGCATCCAGGAGCTCTTTAATCAACATTTAAAGAGCAGGTTTCCTACCTGAAGGCATCCTTTATTTCAGTCCTGTCTGCCTTGACCACCAAACCACAACTGTGTTTCTACTCTTGGGCTGTATGAACTTCCAGTTTTTTGGAGCAGAACAATGCTACTTTATTAGGGGAATACATCCCCCTGCTGCCCATCAGTCTAAAACTTAGGGGTCAGGACAACCCACAGGTAATAAATTTGGGCCTCCCACTTCCTTGGGTTATATTCATATTTATAGAGGCTGTGCCAGTAAAGACAAGAACTCTCTCTTCTGATCAGCATTCAAAGCCTTCCAAAACTCAGATCCTCTCCTCTGCCTTCCAGCTTCTCTTAAATAAAGACAGCAATGACTTTCAGTTCTCTGCAGGTTTTTCCCTCAGGGCTGAGAGCTGCTCAGGAGATGCAGCATTTCAGACTTCCGTTCAAATCTGATTTTCACATGGAGAAGGGGGGAGAAAGACTGGCTTTAATTTCACTATGCCCCAACTCTGCAAAAACACAGGGATGTTACAGGACAGATGAAGATCTGACACGCTTACAACATGTATTCTGGACAGCAATTTTCTTTTGTGGCCCCACAACACAGCAGAAGTTTGAATCCAAGAGAACACATTAAATCACACTGTCCTTGTTGTTAGGGGAGAACTGAAGGGAGTTTGGCCACTGGAATGGTTTTGTTTTTCGTAACACTGCTAAACACAAAGAAACCCAGGAGCTTGGCAGCCTGTTCTACCATGTAAATCCATGTCTTTCTAAATTACCAGAAAGTTCATTTGAGGTCAAAATCCTCCATGAAAATTTGGCCTCTAAAATACCTCCTAAGCAGTACCTCAAATCCTTTTTTTAGCATTTTTCACCATAGATGAAGGAAAAAATGGAGGTACCACCAGCCTTTGAGAACGGCATGAAAGTTTCAGGGGACTGATAATGAGGCCAATGTAGCAATAACTGAGAGCAGTTAAAACATCCATCAGCAGCCAAGTCACACCCGGAGTGGCTGTCACAGCCAGGAGAAATTGGGTGGCAGAAAGGATCAAGAACCTTCTGCAGAGCACTGCATTTTGGCCATTCAGCAACAGATAGGGCTCACTCTCACATCTTTAGCCAGCTAATCTGTCTGTAAGTAAAGAGAGGGAGGCATTAGGAAGGGTTTTTGCAATTCCTAATCCTACACCTCATGAGTCAGTTGTGTAGTAACCATGACAAGCGCTGCCACGGTGCTTTGCAGCAGTTGCCTGGGCTCACAGAGATTTACAAAAGGCAGTGGCAGGTTTGTTTACTTTCACATTCATTCACTTTTGGCTTATTCGTTGCTGCAGCTACGAAGTTCTGGTAGTTTTGGCTGTGCTGCTGCGATTGTAATGTCTTTTATGTGGATGTTTTTTATGTAATTGCAGTTATCCAGAGTTACCTCATTGCTCCAAGGAAGTGTACGAGACACTCTGCTGTGTGAAGTCCATGAAACAGAGAAGGTGCACTCAAGGAAAGAACAGCAGCTCCTGGTCTCAGCATACACAGTTCAGGTGTTGATATTCTTCTCAAAACAGGCTCAGCCCACTTGCCTAGACTATACAAGCAACCAGGGAACACTCACAGGCAAACAGGAAGAAAAATACTTGAAGTGTCTGGTATAACACATATGTCCAGTGGAACTGTATACTGAATTTCTAGAGGTGGGGCAAGAGAAGGTGCAGATCCAACCCTTCCTTCTACGAGATAAAACATGTTAAAAAAAAAAGAAAAAAAAAAGGAAAGCTTCCTACAGTTTTCACCAACCCTTCATGATGCCTGCCCCCTCTAAAATCCTCAGCACCTACCCAGTCAGTGGTGAGCCAGCCTTGGAGCACAGGAAAATTACCTACCTCATGCTTCAGTCCAGGTCCCTTCAGAACTCTGCACTCTAAAGAAAACTGAGCTTTAAATGATATGTTATCACCATAACAAACCAATTGATATTATAAGTGTGCCCCCTGCAATTTAATTCTCTTTCTGCAATTAGTGTGCAAGTATTTCAGAAGACACTGTTTTCTCATAGCTAAAAGGAACTGGAGATTCACCATATTAGTGATTCTGCAAGTGTCTTTAGATGGGAGAATTAACACCTACAGCAGGCAACATGATTGACTTGCATCACAGCACCACTACCTTTCAGGAGCTTGACAGACACTAATTTTGGAAAGGTGTTTTGCATGGAAGACAGGCATTCAGAGCACATGGAAAAATAAATACATGCGGGTGTTACTTAGCAACCTACAGAACAAGACTTTCAGAGTAGATAGAAAAATTACCAACTTGAAAGGATAAAGTTTGTTAACGTGTAGGAGCAGCAACTGCTCTTCAAACCTTCGAACTAAAACTCGCTGCTGTGCACAGAGAGCCAGTCAGAGCCGCACCACTGCCTCAGAGCCGGCTCCTAAAACAATTCAGCATTTTCTGTGAGCTACAACGAGGAGCTGGGAAGCCACACAGCAGGAGGATAATGCCAGCATTAAAACAGATTCTCAAGGCTTTCCACAGTTTTGGTTAACTGCTTTTACGAGTAGCTGGCTACCAGGCACAGGACAGATTCAGAAATTGCAGGGCTCTCCAAAGCCAAGGACCACTTGAGCTAAACACCTCTTTAGCAGAGCTTTGTTTTGCAAACACCCACAACCAAGGTCTCGTTTTTTTCAGTTTATTGTACAAAACAACACATCACAGTACAAACAACCCCACAGGCAGACAGGCTGTGCAGCACTGAATACCAGCAGTTGGCTACAGGATTTGTGCTACAACCCTCTGTGAGAGGCCCAGAGACAGCTGATAAAGGAGCCAGGGCTGTTCATCTTGCCTGAAACACCACTTCAGGAGACCAGTGAGCAGAGTAAAAATGCATGAGCACACCAACATCGCTGAAGTCAGACACCAAAGCACGTTGTGAAGAGGGTACTTCTGGTCTGAGGAGTCTCAGGTGTGTTTATGCCTCTGGAAAATGCTCACTCATGCTGAGGGAAAGAAAACGTGCCCACTGGAAGGTCTCCAAAAGGTCTGCTCTAAAACCCTCAACACCTTCCTTCTGCCCTGACCTTCCACAGGTAACTTTTGGGAATTCCTTTGTGCTGAAAACAGCCACAGCCACACAATCTCCAAAAGCAGCTGTGCATAAGACACAAAATCTGCTCAGTTGTCCAGGACAGCAACAGAAGTCCAAATTACAGGTTTCCATAGTTTAATTACAAGCCACCTATCCAACGGTTGGAGCTCTCCCATTAGGAATGGATGTTCACACTTTTGAGCAATTAAAGCAACCCATTCATTATTCTGTTCTACAAAAAAATCATAGTTTTGGGTTTTGGTGTCCCTGCCTTGGGTTTTAGATTGGTTATTGCTATTTCAGAAACTTAATGATTGCAGGGTTGTTTGGATTTTTCCTTTTTTAAGAAACTTCCAGAATGTATCCTTTGCTACCATGTACTGATATGGAAAGATATGCTGCAAGTACACTAAGGTTGGGCTAAATGTATCCTCTCAATCTTGATTTGCATAGAAAGAATAAACATAGCCAAAAAACAAAGCTTAGAGTCTACAGAAGTTTGTTTTTTTTTTTTTTTTTTTTTTTTTTTTTTTTTTTTTTTTTTTTTTTTGTCACAGAATAGAGAAATAGTAGGCAGTGAGGCTTTCCTAGCAGTTATCTGGAGCCAGAAAGTAAAAATATTGTTCTTCCTGCTATTAAGATTTAAATAGATATTCAAGTCAATTCTAAAAGCAAGTCAGAGGATGGGAAGAAATACTAGTGTGGGAAGATATTACATAAACTGAGATGCAACTGAAAATAGAAAATTAGGAAAGTACTGTGATCCTCTTCAATCTACAGGTCAAACAGACCCAACTGCCACTATTATCTTAGTTCCCATTATTTGCTTGGGCAGGAAAGAGGGGGCATTTGTGGGAAATCAAGTCTGAATGCCAAACTCCAAGCACTGCATTTTGAAGGGCTATAACCAAGATTTTTAGCAGCTGTGTTCTATTTACTGGCTCAAATCCACCCCCTGCCATAGAGGAAGGGACACCTTCCACTATCCCAGGTTGCTCATAGCTTCATCCAATCTGGCTTTGAACATTTCCAGGGACAGGGAACCCAAAACTTCTCTGTGCCTGTGTGCCAGGGCCTCACCACCCTCACAGCAAACAAAGGAACAGCTCTGACCAGGCAGGAGCCTTGGTCTCACTCTGCTGTCTGAGAAACAACATTCACCTCAGGCAGGTCTCACACACTGAGCATCACAGCAGAGAAACATCATGAAAATATGGGTGTAGTAGGGAGTGAGGGCACAAAGGCAAACTCTGAGAACCTCACTAAGGTTGAACAGGTGGAAAACAATGTCACAGGATGCAGTTTGTTTCACTGAAGCTGAAGGAGAACTTCTGGCTGCAGTTAGCAGCAGTTTAACCAGGAGTAGTAAAGGCACCCTCAGCAGGAGAGAGGAAGGAAGAGTCATGCACTTATGCCAGTTTCACTGAAATCCAAACAGAAGGAACAAAAAACTAAAAAGAGAAAAAAAATAAATATCACAGTAGGAAGAGTAACCACTTTTACATGCTTCCATTAGCTATGCTAGACACTGAAAACAAAGTAAGAAGCTCAGAGTAAGGTAACAGAGAAAAGCGTGTGGAGTTCTTTCCTTTTTTTAAAAAAAAATTTTAAAGGTGTCCATATACAAAACCAAGTAGCATGACAGAAAAATAAGAGGAACCAGAAGTACCTGCCCACAAAGGGGATTTCAACATGGTAAAGTTTAACTGAAACACAGTGGGGAAGTGAAACTGAATAGGAGATGGGCTTGATGCTAAACATTAGGGTGATCTGCTCTTCAATTCTTTATGGTGCTTGTCATATACACAGTTGGGGCAGAGGTACCTTATTCTGACATGAGTCCTTAAGGGTCGAGGTGAACAACCATAAACAGAGGAGCAAAGCAATGCTATAAAACCTGCTGATACCTTAATACTGCTGGAGCTAAATGAGCCACAAAAACACTGCAGAGAGTAACTTATTACCACTTTAGGGAATGTTGTGCATATGCTGGTCAGGACTCAGGAGGTCATATGGAATGAAGCATCAGTAAAACTTCTGAAAATGTGCCAGTTAATTCAAGAAAGGACTCAGCTACATTAAAGTCCCTACCTCTGCAATATCAGAGATGCAGATACCAACAGACTGGCACTGAGGAAAACAACATAAAGCAAAGGATAAATACCTGTTCAACCTTAGCAAGCACTTTTCAAAACTATCTAGACAACTCAGTTATTTCAATAGGGAGTGATTAATTGTGCCAACTACTGGCTGATGGTAATTGTCTGTACATTTTTACTTAAGGTACAAATGCATAAGTGAATGTGTATTTTTTGAGAACAGTCAGGCTGACAAGTATGAGGGGCTGTCTACATTAGACATTGTAATGAACAGCTTTATAGTCCTTTTATAGGTCGTAACAACCACGTGAAAACCTAAGCTTGATGAAAAAAAAAAAAAAAGAGAAAATTTTTTTGCATGAGAAGTTTTATTTGTTTTAACAAAATACAGAGTTTTTAAAAGGAGCATTCATTTAGGAGCCCTTCAGCCTCCTGAGCACTGCCCTTTCAGAGGAAGGGTTCTGGATACCTGCTGATCTAAAATCACCTTTGTGAAGTCCAGACAAGCTCAGCCAAACCATCCATTCCTTCACGCCCAGCAGCCATCACAACTCTCCTGATTTCCATGGGGAAATGGCACAGAGCTCACCAGCAAAGGGTTAACAGTGCAGACATGTGATGTACAAGCTTCCCCATTTACTGCTGCCACTGCAGACCTGGTCTGGAAGGACAACAGCCCCCTGCTATTCCAGGTCTAATGCTCTCAAACTGAAACTGCCCTCTTTCTCACTGCATGGCTGATGCACAAGTGAAGAATATTCAGTTTGGTGCCACTAAATGACAAGAGATCCAGCTCGAATCAGCACTCAAGACATTTTCTTATTTCTCCCCAGTTACTTCTAGGCACTTTCTGTATGTAAGTCATGCTATATACAGCATACTTAAAAAAAAAAAAACAAACAACAAAAACAAGTCAGGCCTATAAATAGCTCCCCACTACTCCCTTCTCAAAAAAAAATCCCTAAGTGTACAGCACACACATATATAGCTTTCCATCTGAAGATTTTTTGAAAAAAAGTGAAGCACCATTACCAAGAGAAACTAATGGTTACTCAGAAAGCAGGCATTAGCTTCTGCCTGACAACTACTCATGCTCAGGTGTCTCCACACTTCAGTTCCTTGAAGTTTTATCCTCTTAACTAATTTCAGATCAACCCTGTCTCCAAGCTCTAGTTGACACCAGCTGGATCCCTTGTGTGAGAAGGGAGGGGGAGGCAGCAACTGGACATGAATTGCAAGATCTTCCTCAAAGACATAAGGGAGGTGACTTGACAAAAAAAAAAAAAAAAGTGTAGATAACCCTCCACTTTGTATTTCCAGGCAGCTGGAAACCCAGCAGACAATGTAGCTGTTGCTTAACAAACACAGAAATCTACATTGTATGCCAGGTTCATGCCCCAAACCTGGACAGTCTTCACACAGAACTGATAAAAACCAGCTATGCACACCCAGTTCACAGGATGGTTTCCTTCCCTAACACACTGTAGGTGTGCAATCAGCAGAGGTGTTTCAAAACCTTCCCTTTGCAGGAGAGGTTAAAAAGTGAAGTCCAGCTATTTTCTTAGTTCAAATTTGCAAACATTCTCATCGGTTTTGACTACTGTAAACCCCAGGACTAGGCTACAGAAAAGGCTGTTGCTTTCCAATCCACAACATCCAGGTATTTTATCTGATTCCCACTGTGAAGCAGATCCAACAGCTATCCTTTATTTCAGGCCACACCTCAGGTATTAACTTGTTCTCACTGTGAACTTGTTCTGCACCCAGGAGAGAAGACACAAATCCAACAAAAAGTCTAGACAGGAGGCAGGAGATGTCATCAGAGACCCAGTAGCCAGATGTAGCTGCTGATTGTAAAGACAGAATCTACACTGACTACTGAGCGACTGATGGGCAACTACAGGTTCTGGTTGATTGATGCACAGCATTAATCCAAAACGACCTGCAGAAACAATCAGGAAAAAAAAAAAATTAAAATCAGTATGTGAAAGAGTTCTGTAGATTAGCCTTTGTAAAGAAAAAAATTATGCACCATTGGTATCACACAGAGCTCTTGCAGACAGCAAAACAAAAGTGTGTTGCCAGAACAGTCACCTCAGGTATGCAGTCATTGGCTTTTAGAATTAAATAGTACTCAGGGTGTTCCTACATCTTTATTCTGACAAACTGTTTCATTTCCATGAATTAATATAAACCTGCCCCAAAAAAGCAAATAATCAGAACAGCTCACAAATGTGAAGTAGAATAATAGCAGAACCGAAGTCACATTAAGTTTCTTCTTAATCCTCCAACAATATTGTACAAAATGACATGAAAAAAACCATGAATTATGCAAAACCAGGCTGTTCTTACTCTGTCAGAAAGGGCATTCAGTAAATAAAAGTAAATTTATAGGCATAGAGGCAACCCTGGAATGGGAAAACATATCCCACAATGCAGTGGGGAAAAAAGTACAACTCCTGTGCAATTTAGCAGAGATGAGGAAAGACACTTAAGAGTCAGTTGCTATTAGAAATCAGTCCAGCACATCAAATCTTTGCATAAAAAACTCCCATTCGTGGTAGTTTGAAATTCTTCAATCTCTGTTGTTAAATGAAGAAATCCTGGCTCTTCTCTGCCAGCTCAGGAACTGCCCCAGCACATTTGAGAAAAATCCCAGTGGATGCATGCCCAGCCTGGCCTTCCAGTGGTGCCTGAAACATTTTCCAGGTAACTCCTTGAAGTCTTGTACATGTTAAGATTTTCATGGCAAGAAATGTCATTATTGGTAAAAACAAACAAAAAGTGCCCATCAAGTTAGAACTGCTCATAAAATATTTCAAGTATTTGTTTAAATAAAACATTTATCTGGGAACTGGGAAGACTTTCAACTTCAATGACAGAGTATTTTAATAGCCATCAGCCTGCCAAGTTCCTTTTATTTTCTTCTTCTTTTCAAACACAGAACCATAACCGACTGTAAGAATTTTTATGTATTTTAAATAATTTATTTTTGGAGCACTTTTACCACTAATGTTTGATTAGATTATAGCAGCATCAGCAGTGATTCAAGACTGGTCAATTGCAAAGGAAATAAGAGAACAGCTTGCTGTCAGATACTTCTGGAAAAGAGTGGTAGTCACTATGCCCCCATTGTAATAGAATCATGCATGCATTGCTGAACTTTTTTCCACAATAAGGTTTCATAAAAAGCATTTATCAATGATGAACAAACACTATTTAGCCCCTGTACAGTACCTATGCCAGCCCTGGGGCTTGCAGAACAGGGGGTTTTCCCAGGAATAGGTACCTGCGGCATGGGAGCAGTGGCCCCAAAGCTGGGAATTGAACACAGGCTCTTTGCTGGAGCACTCTCAAACCTACTGATTTGCACAACTCATTCACTGCAACCTGTCCACTTCTCCCTCCTTCTGTGGGCAATAATTTCACCCTTCCCTGGCTTCAATCCTTCTCAAGACAAACCAACATAACCCACTGCCACCATGCTGCAGCTTAGAGCAAAAGCCATTTCCACCCTCAGAGCACACCACTCCCAGCTTCCCTGTCAGCCAGATCCTAAAGGATCATCCCTCCTGAAGCAAAGGGAGGCAGAGCTTTTCCACCAGGTCCTAAAGGATCATCCCTCCTGAAGCAAAGGGAGGCAGAGCTTTTCCACCAGGCCCTAAAGGATCATCCCTCCTGAAGCAAAGGGAGGCAGAGCTTTTCCACCAGGTCCTAAAGGATCATCCCTCCTGAAGCAAAGGGAGGCAGAGCTTTTCCACCATAGGCAGTCTGGGCTTGGGGCCACTCAGAGGAAATATCTCCCCTCCCATCCTCAGTCAAGCAGGTTCTGGAAGAAGCCAGAGAAAGCACAGTCACTGTGTCTTCAAGGAGAAGCCAAGAGGCTCAGACAGTAGCTCCATGAGACTTTTGGTGGTACAAATGTCATTTTTAAATTAGAAATTTTTATCTTGATGAAAAAACTTTTGATTTGTTACATTATCAACTATTGTGTCATTTGTGAGTTTTAGGCAGAGCCCCTGTGACTTTAAGAGGAAAAGTGGATCAAGGGGAAGAGCAGAGCCTTGAACCCTGATATCACCCTCTGTTTCAGGGCAGGTGATGCTGAGGGACAGCTGCTGAGTAGTTTTGTGAGGATTCCCAGACCTCTAAGGGTGTGCATTGCACTCTATTTTATCCCAGCCCTAACAAGGCCAGCAGGAAAGAGTCCAACCCCTCAGATGACAAAGGATTGGGTCACTTGAAATTCAGAGCTCCTGCAGGAAGGGAAAGGGAGGAGGGATCTGTGAACACCTCAGAGATGCAGGAGCTCTTTGCACATATGTAATCTGAAGCCTCAAGATGTACCATAATCCTGAGCAGTGCCTGGGTTTGGTATTTGTGCAGACAGGAGTCTCACTGCTTCATGTTAGCAAGAAATACCAAGTTACTGAAAAAAACCCACCATCTGTCATCATCTAAATCCAGCAGGCAAAGCTTTTGACACTGGTGAACTGTTCTAATATAAAGGTTTATTGCCAAAAAAAGCACAAGATGCCACTGAGCCCATCACAGTATCATGCTAAAATTAGAAAAAAAAAAACCTACTGGATGTTTGTTCTGCATTAAACACAAAGGCAGGTGACTAGAAAAATTGTAAATCATCTCCTGACACTCACACCTTTACTTGGTGAATCAAGGCATGCTTAATATGATTGAATGATCTACAAGTGGATCAATCAGGGCAAGAAACAACAGAAGTATAGGCCACCATTCTTTTTCTGGTTTGGATTAAACAACTTTTAAAATCAAAGGTCTAGATGTGGAATTGATAGGAAAGGGAACAATCAAACTGTTCTCATCAAACAGCTCTGCTGTGAGAGTCACATCGTGGGCTAATACATTCTAAGCACAGGGATGGCACTGACAAGCACTGAAATATTAATGAAGGGGGGGAAGCTATTCAGTACAAATGTTTAGGTGGGTGGGGAGAGGAAGAAGGGAAATACAAATTGCTTGTGTTTGGACAATAGCTCTTCCCATGAAGTTACTGAATTTGGTAAAATGTTTTTGTCCTGGACAGCACAGCCACAGGTGTCAAGTGAACTGAACACAAAGAAATAAGTGCAATTTTACTGGTTTGTTTAGAATCCATATTGTGATATTTACAAGTGGGGAAGCTGGATGCATCCCCACTTGTAAATATTTTTTTTTTAAATCATTACCTGGATGCTGGCTTCAGTAACTTCCCAAACAAAAGCAAGCCAGCATCCCTGCAAGTCCAGAGCTGACAGTTTCACTGAGATTTAATAAAGCCATCACCAAGGACAGCCAAAACACATAATTTAGTGCATTGGCACTGCAGTTGAAGAAATATTTCCCCATGCTTAATGCACAACACAATGGAATTTCAGCATTTACCAAGCATGCCAAGAACTTCTAATTACCTAATATGAACTTAGGCAAAGAGCCATTCTTAAGTTCTGAATTCAGTAAAACAGATCAGTGCATTGTTTCAAGCAAGTAGGCACAGAGTTTCTAAAGGAAATGCATAATCATGGAGTTCAGCTCTGCACTGCAGTACACACCACTTAACCAAATGGGAAAGTTGATCAAGGCAGGAACTTTCCTTTTTTAAAAGCCCACAGGAATGACACAGAAGGTGAAACCAACATTAAATACAGGTGTCCAATTAAAACTCATTCTCACACACATGAATTCCTCTGCAGTTACATAATTACACCAAAGCCAGGATATCTCTGCAGCAAAGCATGTTTTCAGTGATCCCAGCTCCTGCATACCTCAGACCCTGTGACTGTAGTGGTCAAACCCATTCAGACCAGCTGATGGTCACTTGACTCTCTGCACTATTTATACATTGCTCTATTAAGTGAAGCTTCTGATTGGGCTGAGTAGATTTATGAAAATCCTGCCCAAGACATTTCTTGAATTGCTTTGCCAGGGAGCACCAGTATGAGCAAGCCTAGGGAGGTACAGAGTTGGCACAGCCTTCTAAAACAACTTCCTAAAGGCAAAACCACTCTCATTCTCAAAGGCCAACTAACTTGCTTTTAAAATTTGATTGCTGATAAATGCAAACACAGGTACCTTTAACCAGAACCTATTTTTGCATTGACCTTACAGACATGGTCTTTGAAGGATTTGATACAGATAAGAAGCTGGCTTAGCTGCAGAAATCCATAAAAGATGCTGTAAATAATTACTTTTTTTGAGCACGCAAAAAAAAATGACCAAGCCAAGCTGTGGACTAATTCAACATACATTTTACAGCCATAATAAAACAGGTCTCAAAGGAGTTAAGCAAACTGTTCACGAAATTGATGGAATAACGAAGCCTGCAGCTTTGAAGAGTGGCACAAAACTTCCATGGAAGGGTATAGGAATGAATTAAAGTCCCTCAGCTAGGGCCTTCTGTATGCTAGGAAGTAATGAACTAAATTTCTATAATGCCTGCATTAGGACCACACTGTTCTGCAAGTGAGTAACATTCAGTTGTCAACTATTGTTAGTGCACACTCATACCCCAGTGTATTGTAAATGTCCTCTGGATGGTAATAGAATGTGAGAAACTGAATTAACTTATTCATCAAATCACAATTTTATGAGCAGCAAGGTAGAATTTTATATAAAGACAGCAAACAGCACCAGGGAAGTTTCTGTTTAGGCACACAGTGTTAAACACCTTGCCAGAGGATTCCAGCTCAGCTTTTTACAAGACATATGGAGGGTAGTGCTGTGCACACGAAAGGTATTGGAGAAACACCCACAGCCAGACCTGCTTGCAGGGACACAAACCAAACATTTCTAAGCACCAGGCAGGGTTGCAGTGCAGGAGACTGCCAAAGCACAGAAAGGTGAAACAAAAGAATGAAAAAAACTTTATATCCTGGGTTCCTCTCTGCAATCACAGCCCCTGTGCCACTGCAATAGGTTTGCCTGGCTCACTGCACAGGAGCATTTTGGGCACACATCAGGGTGTAGAACATGTGCAGAACAGAAGCACCCAGCCATTCAAGAAGCAAACAGCTGGTGCTCACAGCATATCAATATTGTTATAGTAGAGATGTTAAGGATTCAACAGCCATCAAAGAATTATTTTATAACTTTCTTAGCTAGCTTAATTCTCTTTTTCTAAACAGCATGCATGCACCTTGCAATAGCACACCCCCAGCATGCCAAATATAAACAATTTGACTGAATGCAGCTGAAACATGAGTAGAAACTAAATGGGTAATCACAAAAGATTGTATTTTAGTGCAGATATGATTCAGCTGTAATAAAGACTAAATACTAATAAATTCTGATGCTAAGTGAAATTGTCTTCATCTATTGAGAAAGGAATTGTCTGCTACAGACAAGCCTCTCTCAATACCCCTACAGCACAATCTTTGATGGCTGGGCTCTGAAAGCCCTGCTATGTCCTTACCATGCAATTCAATTCAAGCTACCACACAGTTCCACCCTCTATAGTACCCAGCCTGTGTGGAAAACAGGGGCCCTCATCTTCAGTAACACAGTTATTTATTCATGCTGGATATTTCACGTGCAGAAAATATCAGTGAAATAAAACACCAGCATGAAATGGCAAGCACCTAGTAAACAAGGGAATGCATACCAGGGATGAGACCAGTTTGATCCAGAAGTTGGGTAACAAGCCAAGTGCCAGCAATTTCTAAGACTACTGGCAGAACTGACAAGTGTGATCCTTCTGTATCCCTCTCAAGGACCTGCTTTAAAGATAATTACTCTTCTAAGAGCAGTTAGTGCTTACTTCAGAGCAGAACAGCATTTGTGTTACTTGAACTTCACAAAATAAGGCACTTGATTAGTCAATTATGGAGGTGATGTTACAAAGCTGCCAGGTCCTGTATCACACCCTAATATGCAACAGGAGGGTGGTGCATATGAATTCATTCACTGTCCTGCTGCCCACCATCTCCAATTGCCTTCCTGTGAATTCAGCTGGGGGAGGTAAACACATCCTCCCCCCCTTTCAGCCAAGAGCAATATGAAACTTAAAACATCTATGCTGAGAATTTAAAATGTTTCTGATCACCTCCCTGTGCTATAGGGAAAGTAACTCTGGCCTCCAGGCAGACCTGGGTAAGTGGGGAAAGAAAATACCTACCTAGATAGGTGCTCTAAACCAATTAATTGTAAACCTGTAGGATTAGGAATCTGGGCTACTAGCATGGTTTGGGCAACCTTATGAATGAGAGGTACTCAATTTATCCCTCCAAGCCATGCAGTTTAGATGACAGCCACCTTTCTCCCCTGGCAGGTGCTAGAACCATCCCAAAAAGCAGAGCAAGTCCACCCAAGGTATCACAGTTGTTATCCTATACAGCAGCAATCTTTACCCTGGAAACACAAGGGGGCAAGTTACAAGTCTATGAAAGAAAATGCAGAGTCTACAACATCAACAAAAACATACATACAGTCTTAAAAAGCATCAAAAAATCATCAGGGGGCATAAAAGCCCTCAGAAGCCTGGAAATCTGAACATAATGCCCAGACTACACTGCAGATGCAGTTATGGTCTTCAAAAATTTGAAATTAAAGCAGAATTGGTGTTTTAGATAAGTGTTCTGCAAATTACTTAGAAGATGAAGCACCTTTCAAGCACCAAAAATAAGGTTTGCAATCTTTGAGTGTTAAGAAACCTTTCCAAGAGACATCTCAAAGCCAAAGGCACATTTTATCTTGCCTGAAGATTATCACATGACAACAGCATGCTACTGTGCCACAGACCTAAATGTGTGTGTTTATCCCACAGCTCACATGACTTTGCTTCCTTTAGACCATAAACAGTGAAGAGAAATACATTTAGCTGAAGTGCAACAGGTACAATGTACTAAGAAGCTTCCTAAAATAGGCATCTACTCCACAGAACCCAGGGTAATATTTACTGGTATTAAATCTGCATAAAGCAGTAGTCACCAGCAAGTTTGTAACCCACAGGCTACAAACACCAACTCATGCAGCTCTAGATAGGCAATATTCTATACTTAACTTAGGAGAAAGCAGGAATAGTGATGTGTAGGGGACAGTGGCATCAATGCTTTTGAAATTAGTAAGATTCTTATTCCAAATTGGTACTCCCAGGAACACTGTGGAAGAAGTCAGAGTTCTAGCTTTACAACCTGACCAGCAGAGGAGTTTTGAAGTACACAGAGAACTGAGGGTCCCTAGGGAAACAAGAAGATTGTGTTTTACTGAAACAACCACTTAAATGAAGATCCCCTGCTCCTTCCACATAAATACAAACACTTCACAGGAGTGATCAGGTAAACAAGGACAAAAGTGCCTGGGCAGGAGAGAGAGATGGCTGTCAGAACAGCTTTACCTTCTCTAAGCAATTCAGCAGAAAGGCCTGTTTGGATCTGGGGCTGCACTACCTGGGCCACCAGCTGAGTTGTGTAATAAGGCCATTAACATTTGAGAGATATGTGTAAGTCAAAGCCAGGCTGCCCTCTCAAGCTTGACATCATACAGATAATTAAGAGGGAGGCAAAACACGGGGCTGCAGCACTCAGTGCAAAAGCAGCTTGTACACAAAGAGTGCTGATCAGTAAGCTTCTAGAAAATGTCACAGTAATTGTGCTAAAAAGGCACAAAAGTCTGGGGTAAATCTTAAATGGGATCCTGAAGAAAAAAGCACAAATCCACAACCT
Organism: Cettia cetti; assembly: GCA_013401135.1. Lineage (NCBI taxonomy): Eukaryota > Metazoa > Chordata > Aves > Passeriformes > Sylviidae > Cettia > Cettia cetti. Next base: position 24,827 of record VZUI01085303.1, read on the forward strand.
TAGTAGGTAAAAAAAAAATCATGTGAACACATGATATTAAAATTTAACTTTGACTTTATTCTTTTTTTTCAAAAGGGTAACTACAGAACCTGAAAGAGAAGACTGAACGTATAGAAATATTTTGTGCAAGTGATAGAACTCCCATGAAACAGAATAGAGGAGGTACCAGCTGGAGAAGCATCTTCTCTCATGATAGATACAATCTCCAGGCTGTTTTACCCACTCAGAATCTTGCCAAGATTAGCTTTTAGTTTTTCCATAACATGAACTGTTTTTAGACCATCTCCAAGAAAAAGGCAAAAATTAGCCCAGGACTGTTGTGTAAGATGTGACTGGAAAGAACAGAAAAGTAACTCACTCAAGAATCCCATTAATTGGAATACCTCAAGAATCTCAGGAATACTCAAAAATTCAAAATTATCTCCAGGACAAACTAGGAAAAACATTGTCCTTAAGGTGACCTTAAAATGAAGAAGGCAAATTTATTCAGGGCAGGCAGTGACTATGGTGTCAGGAATTCACACCACTGAGGAAAAGAATAAGGCCAAGCACACCAGTGGGTTTGAACAAGGCCTCTTGAAGGGAAATCCTGGATGGAATGGAATATCAGTAATATCTAATCTATATAGATTAGATATTACTGATATTCTAATCTATATCTAATATGGATTGCTAATATTCAGGTTCAGGCTATGACAGAAGAGCAGACCACAGCACTCATGAGGTGCTCTTAGTTTTGAGCTGTTCATTAAACAGTATCTGCCACCAAAGCTTTGAGATTAACACCCCACTACTACAGTGTGTAGAGGTGGACAGTGATTAAACTCACTCTGCAATCTGAGAAGGTCTCTTGGAGAGTTATGAACACTGTGTTACAACAGAAGATTTAACTGGAGCTTCTCATGACATTCCTGGAGTGGCCGGAATAAGCATGGCTTCAGGAGCGTGTGACTACAGATTCCAAGTGGAGAACTCCACTGAAAAGCCATTATTCCTGCTTCCAAACAAATACTTAAAACACCAACTCAAAGTAGACTGTGTTATAGAAACCCAGGCTGTACCTGCCCTATTTCACCCAGTTTGATTTACTGCAATGCCCACTCATTAGCCATTGTTAAATTCAGCTACTTAATAGGACATTATTCTAAATGCAAGCATTTATCTATTCTTACTCCTAGAAACACAATTGCAGAGCAGGAGTAAGTCCTGGTTATTCCTCTGAGTAGGTTTAAGGGGTCTGTGACATTGTTTGCATCTTTTTATTCCAAGTAATTTTAATGTACTCAAGTATTGAATTAGTCACAGTAAACTAGAATAAATGAGAGCATTTTTGAATCAGACCTACTCCAACTCAACAACTTTCTGCCCCAAAGGGCTCTTTCATAATCAGAGATGCAGCATGAAGAGATGACAGCAGAGTATTCTCTTAAAGGTAGGGTTTTAAAGACCAGAACAGTGAGGATGATCAAGCAACCCAAAAACTTAGGGTACATCAGATCACCACAAGCATTTCAAAAGACCAAAACTCAAAGCCAACTTAAGAATCAAGCAGAGAATACAGACCAACCATTTCAGGTGTGTTTGCATCAGTCTTGTGAATGAAGACTGCACTGCAGAAAAGATTTGTTTCACAAGTAAAGCGGTCTCCATCTCTCTACAGCTGCAAGACACACTCACAACTAGTGTTACTACATGCTTTGTTGGTCTAAGAAGAGAAATATCAGCAGCAATCTCTGCAATAAGCACAGAAGTAGCAGAGAATTCTAAATTCATGCACAGTAGTTTATCTAAATGCAAGGTTACCTGGACAAGGAAAGTAACTCACTGCAAAATACTATACAACAGTCAGGAATGTGTCAGATGCATTGCTGCAATTAAATTTAATCTTTGAAGCAAAGCCTTTACAGCTAAATTCCTATTACAGGTCAAGATGACATTGAGAGAACCTAAATTTAACAGAAATGAAATATGGCCACATTAAATTCTGATCTCACACTGCATACTTAATTCTTAATATCAGATGAAGGAAATACTGCCTTTGTAGCATAACAGCTGTAAAATATTCTAAATATTATCAAAACATTTTAAAAACACCAGGTAGATTTATACTGATAAATCATTTGGTAAAGTCTAATTAAGCCTGACAGCTTGTAGTGCACAGCAGTAACACAAGATCTCATTCATCTTCACTCCTTTCTAAAGATGATGGGGAACCCCAAATATGAACACATGCATGAACCTCTGATGGGCAGCAAGGATGACAGGCACTCTTGAATTCTGTGTCTGCTAATGGCATGATCAGCTTCAGAATAAGTCTTCTTTTTATCTCCCTGCTCATAAGAGAACCACAACTACTGATGTAAACAAAATAATGCAACAAAATTCTTTTCTTGTCAAATGTAAGGAAGGCTCAATGCTTTACTAATAAAGCAGAGTCACTCATTTACAAGCTTTAGAGTTATGGATAACACTGCTTTTCCACTCTAATTGTTTTGTACCTATACAGCACAGTCAGCACTGTAAATAATGCACAGATTTCCAGATAAGAGACCTGAGAAGTCTATGTTCCAACACAGGTTCAAAGCGTTTTCCCAGCATCTGGTAGCAGCATTTTCCTCTAAATGAAGTGTATGTTCCCATTTGGAGACTTGCTTTGCCATCCCACCATAACAGCCTTCCAAAGGCTCCCAGGGGAAGAATCTCCCTTTTCTTGGCAGAATGCCTCACACAGCATCACTGGATAGCTGGGAAATCCAGTGCACTGCAAGAGCACAAACATCAGCACAAGCTGACAATTAGATGGCAGAGCTGCACGTGTCAGTGAAGGAAGTACATTAAAACAGTAATTTTGGAGATAATGCCATTCAGAGCCTAGATCCTGGTGCACATAAACACAAACACATGTACAAAAAAATTTCCATGGTATAAGGCATGGAAGACTCTTGTAAAGTTGTTTAAAAAGAAGTCATTCTAAATAGACAGAGATTCACAGTACAAGGCAGACATTTTCAGTGAAAGCAATCCCTCTGACATCTCAAAAAAGAGACTCTTAATAATTGATGCCTTCAAGAGAACTTACTTAGCTGAAGCTACATATTAAACCCCAGGAGATGCAGTACAAGTGTTTTTCACCACATTCTGCCTTAAGAACTAGGAGATAACACTACAGGTTCTAATGGCTTTAACTGCTTTCAACACTAAAATGTAGTGAAGAACTAAATATGACCTGAAGTTTGTCAGAAGCCATTTCTAGCTACATGTGCAGCTGATATACCACCAAGCATACACAGAAATTCTCCTGAAGAATAACCAGGCACTTAATCTAAATGGCAAGAAGTGCAAGTTGTGAGGGAAGATGCAGATGGAAGCAAGCCAGCCTTCCCATCCAGCACTCCCAGAGTCCTGACAGTGGCAGGACAGGGGAGTTCAAAGGTCACTTTCACAGTTGATGTGGGTTTCCTTTAAGATGCCTGGAAAATGACTGTGCTGACCACATCCACATTCTGAAATACTTTTTTGAGAACTCCTAACGAAGCTTCAGCCAAAGGAACAGGAACTGACTCATTTGTACAGTACCCATGCCCTGCACAGTCACACTCAGATGTGCCCGAGGTGCACGTGGGCAGGGATAAAGCAGGCAAAGTTCACGTTGTGTTTGAGAGAGCCCAGTCTGGGATTCTGCCTTGACACACCAGTGCTCAGCACGAAGGTGTGCTCACACACATCTTTATCACTGCAGCCTGCCACTCACTGTCAGCCTCAGCTCTACTGTTCCTGCTTCTGAACACAAATTTATGCACAGAACTGAAGGCTGCAAGCTGAGCTCCAGACCGTGAGCTGTCCGCAGTATTTTATTATTTGCGACTCAAACTAGCCATGAACAAAGAGATAAAGATAAATAAGCTGTTATGTTATTATAGCCTATATGTAGAGTGGAGAGGGGGAAAAAATCTAAACCAAGTGTACCCTTTAAAATGGACTTGGCTCCATATACTGTGTGTGAATCAACTCAGCCCTAGCTATGTTTTACTGCAAGATAAAACAGTTCTGAAAGCAAAACTTGAAGGATCCAACAAATCATTCCAATATTTTCAATTCACTTGGCAGTCTTCAGTGCAAGGGAAATTAGAAATGCAGTGAGGGAAGCTCTGCACAGGACATATATACTACCAAGTATCACCTTGCAGCTGTTAGCTATGTATAGACTTGCAGAAAACAGGCATCCCATTTAAAACTCTGCTTTCTACAAAATAGGTGTGCCACTAGGCCATTGTTTAAACCCACTGAAACTGTACTGAATCATTTCCCTGAATAGCATCACAATGAAGTGGGTGTGTTGTTTTTACATCAAGGTGTCTGCTAAGCAAGTTCTTTTAACAACTTTTGATTATCAGCACATCCCAGACCCATAAAAACCATCTCTGAAATTCCATAGAAATTGCACTTACAACAGTAAGATGCCAAAGAAGCAACTCTGCCCCAAGTAAATCAGGGAAAGCAAAGGTGGGATTCCAGGAGGAAAACACCTTTGGTCTAACTACAGAACTATGCTGCTCAGGATATCCATCAGAACCTTCACTGCTCCTATCTACCTGGACTACTGAATGCAACCCTTTAAAAGCAGATTTACCTGACATCCCAGGAATAGTTTTCCCCATGGGTTTGCCTCACCAGGCTATCACAAAGAAGCAATTTTACCTACAACATACAAAGTTTTTTGTTTGGGGTTCCCCCCCCCCCCCA
>VZUI01085304.1:0-41375 GCA_013401135.1 Cettia cetti
GGTGGAAAAGGAGGGAGGGAGAGGAGGCGACGCGATGCTTAAAGGGGCAGCGCCGTGCTGGCCGCTCCGCGGAGGCGGGGGGGAAACGGGGGGCGCTCCGGGGGCTCCGGCACCGCCGCCGCCCCTCGCCGCCGCCGCGGGGCCGGAGCGCGGGCTCGGAGCGCCGCGGCAGCTGCACCCTGCTCTCCTCCTCTCCTCCTCTCCTCCTCTCCCTCCTGTGATCCCTCTCTCCCTGCACACCTGCCCGGCCCCGGGGGGACAGCAGGGACGGGATGCGGGGATGCCCCCCGGCCGCTGCCCCGGTTTGGGGGATGCTTCCCCCGCCTTCATAGGAAGCGGAGCCCGGTCGGGGCAGTGTGCGCTGAGCCGGTTTGGGTCTCTCCCTCGCTTCTACCGTCTTTTCGGTGTGCCCCGCGCTCTCCCGGCTGGGTGGTGAGCAGACACCTTCCCGGCAGCCGGGCCGAGGGTTGCCGGGTGTTTACGCGGTCGCAATTAGGAGCTGAGACTTGACACTGCCCAGAGGCCCTGCTGGGGATGTGTGTAAACAATAATAAATCAAACGCTGGTTTTATCCCCAAGTATTCCCTCAGTGAGCCACATGTCCCAGGTCTCATGGAGCAGTCCATGGCTTTGCTTGGTTCCCACCACGCCGGAGTTTGTCAATTAACAATATAAGTATAGTAACAATATAAGTAGTTAACACGTCGGTGTGATAATTCTCTGTATAGCTTATAGCTATTTTTAAAAATATAATTTATTAAATATTTTTTAGTCTTAAATGGTGCTATGTTGTGTAATTTTAGAGACAGGTCACAGTATTCCTTTATTTTCTTAATCTGCTGTTGCTGAAGTTTTTAGTTCCTTTTTGCAGTTTTGTCTTGAGTAAATGACTAGTATGGTTTAGGGAAGGAGAATACAGAACGGTTTGGGTTGGAAGGAACTTTAAAAGATCATTTTGTTCCTACCCCCTGCCATGGGCAGGGACCCCTTCCACTATCCCAGGTTCCTCAGAGCTCCATCCAACCTGGCCTTGGACACTTCCAGGGATGGGGCAGCCACAGCTTCTCTGGGTGCTTTATTCCTGTACCTCACCATTCTCACAGTAAATAATTTATTCCTAATACAAGACACGATATCTGGTATGAAACCCTTAAAAGTTAATGAATTGCTGATTTGTTGGCTTTTTTTTTTTAACACATGCACTTGAGAGCTGCCCAGGCAAGATCCATTTTGTGTCCTTGCCCCTCTTTGGAATAGGTTGTGTGCATTCCATTAAACAGATCCCAGGAACAGGGAACGTGGGCATTATGTTCTGGATGTTGGAAAACACTTGGACCAAGATCCTGTGGAAAATAGCAAGAGAGTGTAGTCACTCTCAAAGTATGCTAAATATCTCATTTAATTTTTTTTTTTACGAAATCCTTTCTTAGTTTTTACAAAAAAATGCGCATTTAGTTAGTTTCTAATTTTATTCTCGAGCCTCCTCTTGTGCAAAATTTCAGCAGTGTAGATTGATGAGGAGAATTGTAACAGCTGTGGCTTAGGATGTCCACACATCTGACTGTTCTTCCTACTGTGAATACACTCACAGCTTGTTCCCTGTCCTCTATGGGATATAATCTGTTTATGGGCTGCCTGTGCTGTGGGGTTCTATCCCTTTAGCTGTGTTTGTATGTGTGCTTGAAGTGAGGTGGCTTCTGCAGCTGGATTGGGTCCTGGTCAGTCCCTGTTAGCTGCATGTGTGAATGTTATGGATTACATTGAACCAGAAAACAAGTTGTGATTTTGTAAGAAATCCATCCTTACATGTATTTCCAGACTCTCGCTGCTACAATATCAAGAAACAGCAAATGCATTTTGAGTGCGTTTTCTGTCAAGTAAAATTGCAGATTTATTCTTTTCCGAGTCTGTGTGTAATCTCACATAGAATCATTACATTCAAATTTCTGAAGGAAAAAAATCCCCCAAACATTTCACATAATCTATTCAAAATAATTCTAATTATTTTTCTCATGTATGTTCTATCTTCAGTATATTTTAGAAATTGTACAGTATATTTTTATATGACTACTTGACATATTTTCTTGTCATCTCATAATTAAAGTATCCACAGGAAAAATTCAGTGTAAGTTTTACTGTGTTTTCTTTACGTAATCTCCAGTTCAGTGAAAGGCAGAGCTCAGTGGGCTTCAGTCACAGGGTAAAAATGGGAAGTCACAGGGGAAAGTAGGGGCTGTTGTGCTGCACTGAAATTTTGGAGGCTCAGGTCATTTCTCATTGATCTCCCCAGCAGGTTTGGGCCATGCATTCTTCTTTTTTTATCTGTGCTTATGTGTTTTGCTGGGCTGAAATTTTTCTAGTTACCATTTCCCATGTGCTAATGGAAACCCCAAGAATTCTGCACATTTTGAGTACATTGTTGTTGTTAGGGTTGGTGGGGATTTTTTTTTTCGTATTTGGAAATTTCACTTTGGCATGTAAAAAGTCAAGCTGGTATTAAGTACTTACAGCTTTGATTTGTACTCTTAATACAATTTGTAATATTCGGCTTAAATAAAAATAACATTTTAAAACTAAGTCCTTGCAGCCTTCCATGATGGACTGAAAAGAGCTTAGAATGGATGAAATATAAATGTAATTTATTTTAAATACTTCAGTCTTACAAAATGGTTAGTATTCTGGAAGCTGTAATTTCTTCAGAATTTTGCTTTCCAGCTGTATTTTTCTGTGCTGTAAATGCAGCGCTCTAATAAAGCCTTAATAATTCTGATTGCTACCACAGCAAGTTGGGGAGTGTTCAGGAGCAATTCAATTTCCTGGAAAAGACTAACTCTTTGGTGAAATTAAGGCTTGTATTAGTGGCTGAGGGTGAATGATCACAGAACCAGCACTGTGGCAGTGGAACTGCCTGTTCTAATGGCCATGTTAATGTCCTGAATGAAGCAGTCCAAATTGTATTTCAGAATATTATGTCGTGGTCTGGGAGCCAAATGTTGCCTCTGCAAAACTGGCACATATGTGAAAGCTTACAGTAAAGCAGATTAATATTTTTATTTTGGTCTAAGTAAGACCAAATGCAATTTTTTTTTTGTATGAAATTAAAAATGTTGCAAATGTTACTTCTCTAGCAGCAGCAGCAGCTGGTTACTGCACTTCTCACTTGTTCAAAGAGTCTGTAGGTTTAAAAATGAGAAGTCTCAGAGGGGTTTATTTTGCCACAGCTCAGTGCTGTACAAATGTAAAACAACTTACTGCTCTTCTAAGCAAGAGGATTCCAAGACCAAGGAGAAAAAGCTGCTGATAGAGTTCTTTCATTTGCTTACTTGATGCCAGATGTAAAATCTTTTACCCAGACCATTTTAGATCTCCCAAAGGGAGCTGAACACTGAAACATTCACGCTTGTAGCAGGTTCTTCATTCACTGAGGTGGGTTCATGCCAGGAGTGTGGAACACAGGATTCATCAGGTAGAACTGGGGCTCTGGGGTTGAAAATAAAATAATGGCACCACCGATCTGGAAATGCCAATTTTGTTGTTATGGAGCTGTGGCACGTTTTTATGATGTTGGTGAGGGGCAGTAACTTGGCTCCCCTGCCAGCAGTGGGGCGATCCCATGACATGAATGGCACTGAGAGGCAAAAGTTGGTGCTAGAAAGGGAAATAAAACCTAGCTCTTGTTCTCGCATGGTTGGTTCTCATCCTCTGCAGGAATACATTGTTTGGGGTTTGATGTGGCAGCTGCTCCAGGCCCTGGTGTGCTCAGTTTTAGTACCTAGGTGTACAAAAGGCATTTGCTGTTAAACCTGAGGGCAGTTTAAGTACACAGGGAGTCAAAAGGTGAATTTTGAAAATGGGAGCTGAGTGTGATGTTCACAATGTCCCTTACCCTGCTGTGCCCAGGGATCTGCAGCTCTCTCTTCTGCAGCTGATGGGAAATTCCAGCAAAAAAAGTAGAATATGGCAGCTTACTTCTGGTATACTGAAAGAGGGATCCATTTCTTTTAAATTCCAAATTCCAATTTTTATTTTACTGGTGATGTTTTGGAATTGCCTGTGTTTTTTCTTGAGGGCAGAAGAAGCTAGGAAGTGTGGCTATACTTCACATCCTGCTTGGCTTTTTACGAGTTACACAGCAAACAAAGCAAAGGGAAAAGGACATTATCATACTTGCTGAAAAATAAAGTCCAAGCCTTTTATATTCCAAGGAAACAGAGGCAATTAGAGAACAGAAATTGGATCTTTACCCATGTTTAACATGCCTAGAGAATAAGGGAATGAAAACATGTGTGCTGTGTTGTATGTTTTTGTAACTAAAGAACTTCTGGGTCAGTCTGTGATCCCTTAATTTATGTTTTCTAGACCATTTTTATGTGGTCTAGGCTATGATAGTAATACCAAAGGAAGATTACCTGGTTATCTTTTATTATTATTTTGAGGTGTTGATTTCAGTAGCTTAATTCTTAGTCCTGCTGAAATTTGCCACGATGAATATGTTTGAGCAGGGTTATTCTGCCAACTTTAAAATGACTCAGCATCTTGAGAATGACTCTAAGAGAAAGTAAATATGTTAATTTATAAGAAAGATGGGATTCTTCTTATTTAAGACCATGTCAGCAGTTGAGTTGTGGATTTTAGTGTTGCAGAGGGGAAAGGAGCATAAGCATTCACATGGAACATATGGCTGTTCTTTGGGAAACTTCAACAGACCATAACCTCTTGGAAAACCCAGTTTATATGGTCCTGGGCAAATATTTATTATCTAAATAACCTCAGTAGTCCATGTAACACGAGTGTCTGTTGGTCCCTGCATGTCACCTGCCTGTGCAGTCATCACCTGGACCAAGTGGTTCAGCATGATGCAGCTCACAGCAGTAGGTGAGTTTAATCCTAAATAGTCTTTCTTTGCCCCAGAACACTTAAGCAGCAGTCATAACCCCTGGAAGGATGGAGACTTGTGTTTGGGAGAGGTGGGAAATAAGAGTGGAGCAGGAAAAGGAAGAGTTTTTATTTAATCCACATTTTAAAAAGAAAATAACAGTTCATTTAAAGACCTAAACTTAGTAGCAGAACAAAGTTAGTTGTTCAGGTTTGACCAAATGTTAGAGGCAAAACAGGGAAGAATCTGGAAGAGTTAGTGATGGGTTGAAATTGGATTTCACAGAGGGTTGCAAGACCAGGATTTTGTGTCACTTTCAGGTTTTTTGGCTAGTCAAAATTAATGCTTGGTTCATTAATGGGGTCGTTATTCCAGAAATCATAAAAGATATAAAAATGAAATAATTGAAAAGGGAACATTGTGATCTTGATGAATTGTTTAAATGCCAAAAATGTGTAGAGGGCATTTTCTTACCCATTCAACATCCAAAGTCCATTTTAAATGCATTTATTATTTAAATAAAACTCCTATTCACCTTTCAGCTGTACTTCAATAGCATCAGGCATTCATGCCTTCATAGAATAATTGGAAACTTTTATGGTTTTATAATAAAAATGTTGGAAAACATAACATATGCTTACACAAACTGCTCACATTGTAAAGTATTCAATAGCAATAAAGGCAGAGAGACTGGTAGTTACTCTGTGTCTTCTTGATGAAACCACAAAGTATAAACACAAAGCAAGATTCATTTCAGTCATAGTTTATTGGGTGCTGATGCAAATTGTTATTAAAATAGGATTTCCTGTTTGGTTTAATTTGCCTGGAAGGAGATGGTTCCATGAGTGTCAAAAAAAGTAAGAAATTTGGGATATTCCAAAGGCTTCAGTGGCAGAGGGATGGATTTGTGTCTAGGATATAAGCAACCCTGTTTATCCATGTGGGAAATGCCAGGGAAATGGGAAGGGTGGTGGAGTTCTCAACTTTTTTTTTTCTGTTTATTGATTTTTATTTTTTTTAAATGAATTTGAGCTTGAAAAAGTAATTAAATATCAGTAAGCAGGAGCTGTAGAGGATCAGTTCCAGCTGTGGAAGTGCTGCTACACATCCTCTGTGATGTAAGGAGTGTTTGTAGTCTTTCCAGTGCCACCTTCTTGCCACAAGAGCAGCAAGGCAGATGTGACACCATCTTCCTGATTTTTGGGTGCAACATCTTATGAAAGCACATTGGGTGGAAACTGAGGGCAAAAAAATCCTTCTCTGTCCTGTAACAATAAAGATGTGTGAGGATTGTCATGCTGGACCCATAAAGTCCTTCTGTTTGTAGTATTACAAATACAGAAAAAAAAAAAGGAATATTCATTTACTATGTGAATGTTGGCGGTGGATGAGGGAGTGATGGGAAATATTTTTGCTCCCTCATACCCTAATCCCTCAAGAGTCTTGGAACAGTTAAAGAGGGAGGTTTCATTTCCCCCAAGTTTTGTTTTTCTCTTGCCAAAGTTGCTGTTTAGTCCCCTAAATTCCTTACTATTACCTTATAGGGCTAATAATGCAGGGTCAAATTACTGTGTGAATTGGGTAGGAGAAATGAGATGCTGCAGGAAGTTCCTTGAATTTGAGCTTCTTTCCTTAGTCAGAAGAATGAGGATTCCATTTTGCAGAAGGTATGAGAGCAACCTGAGGATTTCCTTCCAGAATTCCAAGAGCTACCTGGGGGCAGGATACCTGTCATACATCAATTTATGGCTGGATTGGGTAGAATTCCTCATCTTTCTCATCCTAGTTAAGAAGGACTGTGGTAAATTGGTGATGACATGGAATCAGGAATGTGACCCATGATTGTGCACCTTTCCCTAGAAATATGCTGGTGTACACACCAAGGATGTGTGCAGAATTAGGAGCTGCAGTTCTTCACAGGACCAGATCCCCTCAGTTTTATTTCTGTTATTGTGCCTGGAGGAATTCCTATAATCTCTGCATCCTTAATATTCATTTTATCAGTTAACTGCATATGCAATTTTAGCTTATAAAGTGGCACAATTTTAATTTTTTTTAAATTTGGTACTTCCAAATAGCAGAGTTTATAGAATTAAATGTACCAAAAGCAGAGTTTAAACAAAGAATGAGTTTCTAAAGGCACACAAATCTTTTAATGAGTTGGTTTGTTGTTGGTCATGCTGTGTGACAATGTGTGGTGGTGCTTGGGAGGTGGCCTGTGGTATGAATATTTTGTATGGATTGTTAAGATCTAGGTAGAGGGATATGAAAAGAGGATGCTATGAAAGATTAATGGGACAACAAAGCAGTAGATACACAGTTGGAGAGGTCTTGCTGAATAAAGTCACTATTACACAGCATCAAAATCCTACATGGTTGGTGGTAGCTTGGAGTGTAGCCTGTATTTCTGCAGAAATTCAACTTTAGTTATGGATTTTAATTTATTTTTAATTTTTGGTTTCTTAAAGTACAGTTCGCATTGATTTTTTAATGTAATCTCATATTCATCAAGATTAACATATAAATAACTCTATTGCACCACCAAACAATAAAGGGAACAAAGTGACACAAAATAAATCTCATTTTACTTCAACCAAAAATTGGTTTTGTGGCTTTTTAGGGCTCGACTCCCAGGGCAATTGACAGCATAGCTGTTTTGGAGTAACTGAGTGGCTGTATCTGTGTGATGAACTCCCTGAGGCTGGTATTATGTTCCTGAACAGGAACATTGTCTTTCTTAAAAGTGTAATATTCTAAATAATGACTGTACTTTTTAAGTACATGAGACAGAGGAAATGGAAGCCGCCTTGGTGCTGAATGAGGAGAACATTCTCATTGAGCACATCTTAATAAACTCGTCTGCATCAACTTCATATTGATTTATTTGTCTTAATTTCTGTGAATGACTCTGTGTGGGCAGGTCAGTGGAGATGGAGATGGACTGCAGCAAAGGTGGAATGAATCCTGGATGTTGGCATGTGTGCTCTGCTACTGCTTCATTATTTGAATCAATTATTGCTATCATTATTTGAATCTATAAAAACACATGGATCCTAATGTCTGCTCATGTTTGTATAAGTGAGTGTACACACAGGTCTTTGCTTCCTGCCATCTGAAATGCAGAATGAGAGGATGACTCAAACGAGGGTTCTTCAATGCTTGAATGAACAAGTTCCTATTTTACTTTGTAGTTAAAACCTCAGTGATGATTCACTTTCTGACAGACAAAGCAAGTTACCCTTTGTTTGGGTTTCATAGTGAGGTATTTTTATTATGATGGCATTACTCTAAAGCTGCCAGAGGAATAAAAGGAAAATAAAAATTGGCAGTAGCAAGTCCAGGTTAAGACTCCACAGTGCCCTGGTGTTGTCTCCACCCTGTAACAGGTGTATCTGCTCCCTCTTGCCCCACTGAAATGTGCAAGAAGACATCATCATCTGCAAGCCCAGATCTCTTGTCTGATATGTTTTAGGGTAGACAGCAGTATTAAATGTTGTGCAGTGTCTCTTTGAAGAGGGCAATACCACTGCAACATCCTCTGGCTCCTTCTCAGCCACATCCTTCCCTCTGCAGCATCTTTCACCCAGGCCTGCATTTCTTCAGAACCTCTTTGTTTCTGCCCTCAATATCTCATAAGCTGTCTAGAAATTTGCTGTTTCCAGAGTTTCAGCTGAAGGCTTTGCAGGCAAGGGCTACTTCTTCATACATTGAATATTTGACCAACCAGATCTGGCATTATTGGCCAGTTATTTCTGAATGGAAGAGCAGGACTTTCAGATTTGCAGTAGTCCTCCTTATGTCTGACCAGAGACAAGGAATGGATAATTTATCTATTTATCTATCCTGGTTTTTCTGTCAGTGATCTCCATGCTGAAGATGCCATGAATAGTGAGAAGTCTTTTATTTGAAAGTAGCCCAGTAAATTGAAGTGAGAATGAGAGCAAAAATGCATGGTGTGTGAAGAAGGGAGTAAGAGGGTTACACTGTCCTCAGAATAGAATTAAGAAGCTGCAAAAATGAGAGAAGCCCATTTTCTGAAGACATAGATCTTTGACAGTTTAAGGAAAAGTGGTAAAAACTTTTAATGTGCCATCTGCTCCTTGAACCTTCAAGACCAGGTGTATCACTTTGGACTGAAACTCCTTCTTGCTCAGTGTTCAGTCTCTAACCAGTGGCTGAAATTCAAACTGCCTTAAAACTTCTCAAATACCTTCCCTGCTCTCTTTAGAACTAGGTTTCTTGAACCAGAGATGTCATCTAGACTGAGTGGCCCTTCACATTTTGTTTTTCTGTGAACTTGTCTGAAAACCATCATTTCTTGGAAAGCAACACGTGCATAAATTTTAATGAATTTAAAGACCAATTCAAAGACCAACTTCATCTTGCTTTCAAAAATGTTGGAGTTACTTTCTCTCTGGTTCTTATTGTGAACTTTGTGTGAGAAACAGAGATAATCAGATTCAAGATCTCAGTTGTGTTTTAGCCATAATTTAATTTCTGGTGGCCTCTGTGCAATCTTAGTGTCTGGAACTTTCCCTGAGATGGTTTTTTAATGCTTTTCAGCAGTTGGGTTTTCTGTTTTCACAATCTTTGCTTTCACAATCCTTACTGCTTTTTAAAAGTAGCTTCAATGTATCAAGTGGGTGCTATTAAATGTAATTAAAGTAATTTTAAGTGGTAATTTTTGGAAAGCTTTTTGAAATTGCTGAATAATCCTGTAGCAGAACCTGTCTTCACAGAACACAGGATCCTAACACTGGCCCATTTCTAGCATCATGCTTTGATTTTACCATGGATTGTTTACAAATGATTATGAAGGAGATTTAAATAGGGGAAAAAAATCTCTCACCTTTCTTGATTTCATGCTTAATTTTCAGAGCAGTGGTGAGTTATTCCTATTTGCATTTCATTGTTTTATTTTTGGGATGTGTCTTGTCTACAAGTCTAGTCTTGGCAGACAGACACCGATCCAAGGAGCAGAATATGAAGGTTGAACAGTGAGGGAGTTATTATCCAAATGGAGCCTTCTGTTAGAGGTGTCAGCAGAGACAAAAGTGAACGTAGAGAATGAATGGAATAAGATGAGAGAAAGATGAAATAATGGGATAAGAGTTCAAGTGTGGGATAATGGGTGTGATCAGAGATTATTAACAATGCAAAAATTTGCAAAATGTGCAAAAAAATTCCTGACCATTAAAACTTGATGAGAGAATCACACAATAAAACAATTTTTAAAAAATCATATTGAGTCGTAGAATGTGTGTTCTGTGGTGTTGTTTTCTTCTGACGTTCTCTTGTTGGTTTTTAGGTTTCTGTCTTCCACCTTTTACATCAGTGGGATCTCTGTGCTGGAACAAGATAATGTCTTCAAGTCATTGAAGGAAAGGGGTGAGCAGCTTTCTCATGGCCAATATTTTATCTTCTTTAGAAAACAGCGTGTCCTGGAAATAAATTTCATCCTGTATTGTGTTGAAGGAAGCCAGTTCTAGATGCTTTTCATGTGTCAAAGAGAATTGATTTTTGTTTCTTTTTAACTTGGTGTGTGAATGTAAGGATCTAATGTTACATAGCAAGTGCCAGGACTAAAGTTAAGTAAGAATGAACAAAGAGCCATGCCGAATCTGCCAGTCATGCATTTCCTTCTGAAGGACTTCAAAGAAACACATATGAGGGAAAATTAGGAGGAATGATTACTTGTTAACAAGTCTGTTGGGTAGTTCCCTCTCAACCCTAAGAGAGTTGGTGGTTAGGTTGTAGCCTGAAGCATAGCTATTTATATCTCTTACAAACATCTGTTGTAGCTTGTGTATGTAAAAAATGATACCACTGATCTCCAGCAGCTCACTTGCACCTTCTGCTAACCTTACTGGGTGGTCCCTGTGCCCTTAATTATAAAGGAATAAGTGGAACAAGCCAGGAGTGGAGTGATGAATGTTAAGTGATCACTTTGTGCGTCTGTTTCAGCTCACATTTAATCTTTTCCCTTATATACTCAACTTGCACGAAGTCTCTACATTTCTAATTATGATTACGCCTCTCCATTTAGCTTTCTTTCTGCTTTACATTCTCCCTTCATACCTCATTTTATAAAAGGCTTCCTTTTTTTTTTTTTTCATTGCTTTGTAGACCGTGATCTTTTGTGAATTCCCTTTTGCCACAGGTATCAGTGGAGTTTCTGACTGCAGATCATGCATCAGCTTCCAGTTACATGACCTTAAGTTTTTCCTTGGGTTTTCCACACGCTTTACTTTCAAATAGAATGAGAGTTAGTTCTGTTCTGTGTGAAGCAGACTGTCAGACTTACCCTCAGGTTATTTTTGTTATTTGTAAGTCTTTGAATATAACACAAACACAGTTTTCCCTCTACTCTCAATTTCTTTCACAGAGAATAATTGGCATTTTGAGAGCTAAGATGTCCAGAAATCATATATTCGTAGGCTCACCTCAGCTACCCAAATACTCTGTGCCCTGAGGTAGAGTGTGCTGGTTGGAGATGGTCCTGCTGTGAGCTGAGAATGGACACACACGAGCCAGAAATTACCACACGAGTAGGTCAGCCAAGAGCAGGGCTTGCTCAAGTGCACCGCGACTGCTTCAGACCAAGTCAGCTGCTTTCCATCATAGCCACCTTTAGCAGGGAGAGGCCTGAACCAGCCTGGCTGAGTGGATGTAAAAAGGATCAGAAACCATCCATGTGTGGAGGAGCTGTGGAAGTAATTAGCTGTGGCAGTGATAAACATCTGGGAGCGATAGCAGCCCCATCGCTGTCTGCAGCCTGAGCATCTGCTGAGGCTGTGCCTGCTAACGAGCCCTGGGTGCTGCATCCCAAATGAGGTTATAAAAGCCAAATCTGTAAATACCTTCTCCTTTACTTTCCTTAAAGTTTAGCATAGTTTGTTTCTTGCTTCTACTGAGTAATGAGGAAATGTTTCTTTTTAGTGAACAGAAGTAATTCCTCAGTTAATTGCCTCAATTTAAGTGTGTGATTAGCTCAATTTGTTCTTCTTGATTTGCAGTGGTTGTCTTCACTAAATCTCATCAGTTCCTATCTTGCCTAATAGCTTAATCTTTTTCTACTGTAATTATAAGTCAGAGGGGAAGCTCTTCTGGGAAATAAAGGATATACCCATGTAGAATTCTTGCCAGTAGTTCCCCTGGGAGAAAATATGGCAGAAGTCCTTCTGGATGAAATAATCTATGGATCTAGCTCAAAGCTGTGCACCTCCTTTCTTCTTTTGTGTGGCCTGAGGGCCTTCCAGATGTGGAACGTCTCTTTATTATGGAAATCTGGAAGGAGGGGTTAGTCCAGCATGTCTTGTTCTCCAAAAATTCTTGCCATGTCCTCCTGTCTTTACCAGTTTACATGTATTATCTTTGTGGCTTTCCTCTCCATGTTTTTCTTCATGCCATAAATATGGTCTTATGTCCCTGTGAACTCTTAAGACTTTCTTCCTCTTCTACAACTGTTTTACTTTTATTTTCTCATTTTTGCCTAAGAATTTCATCTTTCTCCCACAGTCAAACAATTTCTTTAGCAGTGTTTTCTGTGGGACTTAGCTTTAAAATAATCATTAAATAGTGTTTGCCCTTTCTTTGTTGATCATTTCAGCGGTTCTGCTTTTATTTTGAGAGCAGTCTGGTCCATGTGGATGTCACAGTCATAAATTAAATGTTTGTCTTTTGAGAAGGAAGAAAAGCAGCATTTTCTATGTGTCTGTTCTCTCTATCAATACAGACAGGCACTTGTACTGGCTGTCAGCTGCCATTTATGAAAGAAAATAAATGTTTAAACATCAGGCAAATGCTTACAGGGATGATGCTCTACAATGTGTTCCCTTAAAGTATTTTGAGAGGTATCTCACTTATTGTGGCAAATACTTATTTAACTTTTAACACTAAATGATTTGTAACTGTAAAAAAAAATGTAAAGTCTGAAGTACTTCTATCAGTGAGTGCACTTAGATTGTTCCCTTTGTATTTGTAATTTTGGTGGAGAAATCAGTAATGTTTTTGGAGTTTCAAAGAAAGAATTGGTTCTGTAAAAACAGATATGACCTAGTTTGTAGAGGAAGCCGTGATTGCATCATCTTGGTGAACTTCTCTGGTCTTTGAAGCTCACCAAGATTTGATTGTTCTCTTTAATGTAATTTTAAAAAAAAAGATTTAAAAAATTGCAGTCATACTTTGGAATTAGACTGAGTGAATTTGATACAAAGTAAGGCTTGAGATTTCTCCTGAGGAGTTTGGTTTGTCTCTGTGCCTGAAGCTGTTGTTGAAGAAGAGAACCTTGAAATTTGTCCTGTGTTTGCAAAATGAAACACTCACTTGAGACTGTTATAATCTATAGGAGAAAATATCCAGAAATGTAAAACTTGCTCTTAAAAATGCTCATATGCAGTACTAGTATGCAATAAGGGAAGGACTTACTTGAAAAATTTGTAGTGATTGAACACATTGCAAAAAAAAAAAAAAAAAATTTGTTTCAGCTCTGAAATTGGTGAAAATTTTAAAACTTAATTCTTCAATACTGACACAAGTGAAAAAGAGCAGAAAAACTGGAGTTACTACCTGGATGTAACGCTTTTCAAGACATGAGCTCTGACTTCTTTTTTAGTGTGGATTTTTTTAATAGTAGCTAAACATTAGGACTCCTATGTGTCAAGGAAAATTGACTTCTGTGTTAATAGTTACTGGTAATAGCTCAGTGAGTTACATGATTTCAGTTGTAATGGCTGCAAATCTGACAAGAAAATGAAATGTGAAGTGATAATTTATTGGGTACACTCTATCTGGTGGTGGTGCTATGCTAAATTTTTTTTTAATTACTCTATGTCTTGAGTTAAAATTTTTAGCTCATCTGGGCACCAAGCTCCAGCTAATGCCTAGAGAGATTAACATGATGCCTTTACTTGTGTTTGAATCCTATTGTAATTAATATTTCCCAAAGTATCAAATGTCTCTGAAATTGAGACTTCTGAATTCTAGGTCCCTTTTGAAACTTCATAATCACGTGGGCCCAATTGTTTAAAAATTATTAGATATTTTTCCCCTCTTTGTTGAACCTTAAATGACTTGGATGGTAAATTCCTGGTGTCAGAAATGATTTGAGGCTTGGTCTCTGAAAGTAATTCCAGGCCCTACTTTAGAATCTGGGATTCACACCCAAAAGTGAACAGGGTATTCCTTCACATTTTGCATTTGGTTCATCATTTTTAACTATAATTATTTCAGTTATAGTGATGCTCAGTGGGTTGGGAGCCTTTTCAAAACACAAAAACACAAACCTGCCCATTTCTAGATTTCTTGTATTAATGTTCTTAGAATGCCAGTTAAGTAGGGCAGAAATGAATGCTAAAGTTCACTTGAAGCTTGTGAGCATAAAAATACCTCAGCCTCTTATTAAAAATTTTACTTTAAAATATAAAAATGCAATAATGAACTTTTTGCTGATAAAACCTGTTATACTTACAAACTGAATTCATTTATTGTTTGAATTTGCATGTGGCCATTGTTGTCAATAAACTCTCTGAGAGGTGTGGATAAATTTCTGAATTTCTACCTTTATTTTTTCTTTTCCCTTTAGAACTGGATTCTAAGATGCCACTTTTTTAACTATTTTTTTCTCCTTTAAAGAATATTTGTTCAAGCTTATGATGATTTGACACAATTAATGTCTTAATAACCATGATGGCAACACAGACATTAAGTATAGACAACTATCAAGATGGACAACAGGTAGGTGTGTTTTCCTTTCTCTAGGAACTAAATATAACTAAATACTTAGGGAGAGGGGGAAAAAAATAATGGCTTTGTTCTTAATGCCTGCTTTGGCATTGTTTAAGCTGGAATAATGAAACATACTCATGTATATCTGGTCATGGTGTTTCTCTATTGTACAACTGGCTGTGTAGTTTTACACTTCAAATTGCTAAATTAAAATTCTGTTAACTGGAGGCAAGTCATGAGCTGGCCTCCACTCTGAAAACTCATTTTTCTGTTACTCTGTGTCAGCCCTAAGCAATAAATACAGGTACTTCTGTCAGCAGATGGCAATAATGGGGAACAGTCAGAAAAAACCCAGCAATTTTCCACATCTCCTGTAAAATGTTCATCTGAATGCAGTCAGATTTTTGATTTTTAGTTTTATTGTTTGTTTCTTTTATTGCAATTTTAATTTCTCTCTCTCCTCTCACCTACTTTACATATTTGACATTTTCCCCCCATCAAATACATACCATCCTATGGCAGTAGGAAAGTAAAATATGCTTTTTTCTAGTTTTTCTTCCTGTTTGTTTGTATTTCAAGCTCTCAGTGTCCAAGGTAGACAGGTAATTTGGGTGCCTGCTGTTTTTCTAGTTGGGAAATGGCCCACAATAAAAAAAAAAAAAAAAAAAAAAAAAAAACCTTGCAGATTTAAGTGAGCTGTTTCCTCCTCCTAGGGAGATAGAACCCTAACTGAACACACTCCCTCCCTTCAAACTCTGCAGATGTATGGCCAACATTTATAATCACTTGTCTGAGTCATCCCCTTTTATTTTGCTTCTCCTTCCTGTCATTAGCCAAGAAATTAGTCCATTAGTTTGTTTTTTGGGGGGGTTGTTTGTTTGTTTGGATTTTTTTTAATTTTTGCAAGCATTCTGGCTTGAAAATCATCTCTGCTTTCTGAGGGAGCTCTCTGCAAGGCAGGCTGCTCTGTTGGGTGGGAGATGCTGAATTTTCTCAGTTTCTGATTTTTCTAGGAGATGGCTTGGCCCCAACAGGTAATAAAGCACAAACCTTTTGGTTCTCCCAGACTTTTAAGAATACTATATATTTTTCTGCTGCTGTTATGTGGAAATAAATTAAATTCTGTTAAAGTCAGGTTCTCTGATAGTTTCTGGAGGCCTTCATCTCTGCAGCTGTCAGTTCTGGCTTCCTGAAGATACCTAGAACAGTGTCTGTCCTCTACCTGAGATAAAAGAGAAAAGATTGCAGTGGTTCTGTGTCTTTGTGCAGATGCTCAAATGGGAGAAAACCAAAGAGTTTGGGCTGAGGGATGGAAACTGTGACTTTCACAGTTCAAATACTTGGAAGACCTTTTAGTCCAAAAGATATTTAGCTGGAGCTGATGGGGAAAACACTTGGAACACCTTTAATGCAGCCCAAAGGTGTGCCCAGCCTCCTAATGCAATTTAGGAGATGCTCAGGTGAAGCTGTGGCTCTGTGTTGCTTTTCCATGGTATAAATGTGTGTTAAATAGATGTGTAGAAGGAGTTATTGCTGTTCTCCTGTAGTTTGATAGCCCTGAAATACTTGGTTTTTGCAATATGTAAAATGGAATGCTAAAGGTCATGGGAGGTTATGCTCCTATAAATGGAGGACTGGAGGAACAGAGAATATTTCAGATCTTTTTAAGCAAATGTGCATTTTAATGGACAAAAAACCCTAGAAGATCCTTTTCTTTAGTACCCTTGTACAATGCACAGTAAAAAATAAGAAAGAAAATTTAAGAAGATAAACTTTTCTTTACATTGATTTAATCCTAAAGGATTTTTATGCAGACATTCCCATGAACTTTTTTGGAGCAATGTTCTGTAGGCTGTTCCAAAACCAGCCACTTCAGAGACAAAATGCTTCAACAATTTACTAATATCTGTCATTCCCATTTTAAAGCCAAATGCTAAAACTTGGGAGTGACCTTTATCCATCAAAAAGTGTCAGGGATTAAAAAAGGGGTTTTGTTGCTGCTACAACTTCTTGTGTCCCTGCCAAGTCACACCAACCTTCTGGCAATTTAGGAGCCCTTTGCACTGCTCTTTCCTTAGAACACAGCACCCTTATTTTACGTCAGGGCTACAGATTCACTCTTTTTTTCTTTCTTTTTCTGCAGATGCAAGTGGTAACAGAGTTAAAAACTGAACAAGATCCCAACTGCTCTGAAACTGATGCTGAAGGGGTGAGTCCTGCCCCTGTAGAATCTCAGACTCCAATGGATGCAGACAAGCAGGCCATTTACAGGTAGTGATGGACTCCTGTTCTGTCTTTTGAAGGGTGAAGGATAGGGTAGAGGATATTTGGGGTGTTTTTTAATAAATAAATTATAAGTAGCTTAAAATCAGGTTGGCTGTCTCCATAGTTTGTAGGGAAAAATTGAGACTGAATAGGCTTCACTGTCAGTCATCAGCCAAGGAAAAACCTCCTGAGCTTGTGGGGTTTTTCAATTTCAGCAGGGTATTGTAAGAGTGGCTGCCAAATTTAGAAAGCTGCCTTCGACTTTAAACTGTGTTCACTACTTGTCATATTGTAGATTTTATCTTTAATACGAGTTTTTACTTTTATTGTAATTAGGTCAATCTTTACTCCTTTTTCTTTAAGGATAACAATCTATTCCCCAGTAATTAGCCTAAAATGGATTAAATATTGATGTATGAGCACTAATTTAAGATTTTTCAGTGAAAAGTGCTGTGCTAAGCAGTTTGCTCAGTTTTCATGGTGTTAAGTGTTCTTTCACTTTGACTACTTTATAAAGACAGAATTATTACTGGTTTTCAGGTTCCAAAAAAAAAACCCCAAAACCACCAAAGCAGGAAAAAGCCAAACAAAACACCAAAAAAACCTCAACCTGAGGCAGAAAAGATGTATCCATTCATTTACAGACTTGTGCTAACCAAATCTTCTCCTCAGAGCATGATTTCACAGGAGGCCTCTGAGCACAGCCCGAATAGTCTTCTCAATTTTTTAAAGTTATTTTGTGATGTATAAGTATGGCCCACGTTGAAGAATAAATTAATTTTATCAGGCTTCATTTAATTCTGCATTCATCCTCTTTGTAAATCCTGAATCTCATTTCTAATGCACTGTGTTAATCTCTCTCAGTGCCACTCAATTACAGTGAATTAAACACTCAGAGCTTTTTTGCGTGTGATTGTTCTCTTTAATTAAATATATACGTATTCTACTGCTCTATTTGCCTCTGGAGTGTGGTAAATCAAAATGAAAATAAACTTTCATCTTATTTTGCTCTAGCCAGTGGTGTTATATGCAGCCTCTTCCAGAACTTGTCACACTCACATCATTGACTGTGAGCTTTTCTGAGCTAGATGTCCTAATTTTCACGTAAGTGAAAATACTTATTCACATATTTAAACTTTCTTTTTCTAGGCACCCACTATTTCCCTTGTTAGCACTATTATTTGAAAAATGTGAACAATCTACACAAGGCTCAGAAGGCACAACTTCTGCCAGTTTTGATGTAGATATTGAAAACTTTGTAAGGAAGCAGGAGAAAGAAGGAAAACCTTTTTTCTGTGAAGATCCAGAAACTGATAATTTGGTAAGTATTGGCTGTTTATTTTTGAAACAATCATCACATTTGCAGCTTCCTCCTAATTTCTGATCTCAACTGGTCCTTCTAGTTTCTTTGCACATTTTTCTGCCTGTGAGAGATTCTTCTATATGTTAATGATTAAAAATATTTTAAAAATTCCTTCTGACCCCCTTTTCCCTTTTATTGTAAATTTACCTTGGGCTCTTCACATTTGTTTCCTTTTCTCAGCTGACATGAGTGTATTGGAGACAAACAGAAACAAATCCTTTCCATAACCAGATTGACTCTGAAAATTAATTTTAAAGTGCCAGGTGTTTAACATATTTATCAAAAACATGTGATTGATGTAATTTTTTTCCAATTCTATGTAAATCGTGATTGACCTAGTTAATGTGAGAAAAGAGCTGTTACAAGATTATCTTAGAAAGTCTTTAACATATATAATTTTTTCTTTCATGTCATTGACTCCTTTAGGCTTTCTGAAAGTCATTCCTGTGATGAAGCTGTGATTTCCCTATTTTGAATTTACCTGCCTTCAATATTTTATTCAAAAATGAGAGTTAGTTCTGTTCTCCATGAAGCAGGTCTGCTGACTTGTAAGCTTCAGGTTATTTTCTTCATTTGTAACTCTCTGAATCCAACACAGAATCACTGTTTTCCCATACCTCTCTAATCCAAATTTCTTTTCAGAAGCACATCTGAAATCTAATAGTTGGAATGTTGGAGCTGGGGCTCTGTGAATGAGGAAAGAGCAGTGGTTGTGGTTTATCTTGACTTTTGATGTCTTTTACAATGTTATCATAGACAAACTGAGAAGACACAGAAGGGATAAATGAGCAGTGAGGGGGACTGGAAAATGGGTGAACCCCTGGGCTCAAGGGATTCTGCTCAGCAGCATGAAGTGCAGTTGAGGGCTGCTCGTAAGTGCTGTTCTCCAGGAACTGATTGTGAAACCAGAAGTGTTTCACATCTCCAGTAGTGGCTGGGGTGATGGGGCAGACTGAACCCTCAGCAGGTTTGCAGGTGTTCCAAAACTGGGAGGAGGGGCTGATCCACTCATGGCTCTGCCACCATTCAGAGGTACTTCACTGCTTTTGGAGAAGCAGAAAAATGGGAATCTCATGGAATTCAGCAAAGGGAAATGCTAAGTCTTAATAGGGGTAAAAGACAGACTGACTCTTCTCAGTGGTGCTCAAGGGCAAGAGGAAATGAATTGAAACACAGGAGGTTCCATTAGACCTTTTTACTTTGAGGGTGATTGGATACTGTGGGCTGCCCAGAGAGTTGTGGAGTCTCCATCCATGGAGACAGTCAAACTCAACTGGGCATGACCCTGAGGAACCTGCCCTACCTGACCTTGCTTTGAGCAGGAGGGTTGGATTAAACAATCTCCAGAGGTCCCTTCCAACCTCTGCTATTCTGTGGCTTCTGTGAGCCTTCAAAGACTGGTTTCCCAAAGACCCTGCTTGCCTTGGGCTGTTCCTGTGCTTTAGGTCAAAGATAAACACTCTCACAAATCCAGCTTGCTTTGGTTGTAGTTGGGTCTGGTGTGTTCAAATAGTCCTTCCTGTCATTGACCTGTTTATGTTTTTAGTTGTGGTTCTAATGACAAAGTCTCTTGGTTTATATGGGTTCCCCTTTGCTGATGGGCTGCACAAATCTGGCTGGTTTTGCTTGAGGTGGGTGAGGAATGATTTGTTATGTCCTGGATTCCACGGCTGCTGAGGTCAGTAGTGGCTTAAACTAGAACCACGTTGCAAAATCAAAAATCCTTGGCATTGAACTCCTGTCCTGTGGTCGTATTGTTAGCTGTGACTTTCTGTTACTGGACACCAAATGAAACCTGAGTGCAGCTTGTCCTCTGCCTGTCCTGGAGGCTGGGAGCTCTGAGCAGCTGACGTTCTGACAGGCTCTTCATCTGGTGTGGAGCAGTGAGCACAAGTTTCTGTCAAGTTGTGAACTGGCTAGCAAGGCTTCCAGTCTCTTTTCAGCTTGAAATATTGCTGCTTGCCACAGGGAAGGCTGAAGACAGGCAGTTTTTTCTGCCTTGTGTCACATGTGTATTTTTAATAGAGATTTAAAAGTCGCTCTTTAGTAGCAAGAAAAACTACTGTGCACCTTTGTTCCATCTTCTGCTCATGCTGTCCTTCCCTTTTTAACTCCAATGTTAATTCAACCATTCATCTGAAAGGAGAACCTGATAAGACTGATAATTACACTGGGCTAAAAGGCTGGAAGAGACTCAAATAAGGTGTAAATTGTTTGCTCAGTAAGATCAACTCGGAGCCAGAGCTAAACTGAGATGAACTGAGCATCACAACACCAAAAAGCCAAATTCAGTCCTATCTGAGAATCACAGGCCTGTTACAGTAAGGAAATGGGTCAGCTGTTTCATTTTTTTCCCTTTTTCCTCTTTGAGATGTGGCATGTAGAACTCAGCCAGACTGCAGTTTCTGTGACAGAGCTTCAACAGACAGCTCCAAAGCAGCAGAATATAATTCCATGCTCCATGCTGCCTGTGGGCTAATTAAGTAGATAACAGAAATTATGAAGGGTCACAGATAGTGCTTGTAGAGTCACTTACAGTCCTGGCAAAGTTCCACATTGTGCACTCACTTGAAGAGCCTTGAATACTCCACAAGAGGAGTTTGGAGTTCATCCAGAGGACCACAGAATGTTAATCTGGGTGGCACAGGCATTAGATCAGTTTGACTAGAAAGGAAGTTCATTAAGAGCAGTGGATGCTTGTTCCAATTTGAGTAGCTCTCACTAAGCTATGGTCTAGATTATCTTGTTACTTTGGTATTATAATTCCCATTCTAAATTAATTGGTGGCTTCCTGCTTTAGTATTAAAAAGGATTTCAGCATTGGGAAATGTGGGTAGCATCCACATGAAACTTAATCTTAAGGATACTCGTAAATTGCTTAATTGCCTGTAAACCAGGTTTCAGACCCTTGTTACTGTCTGGATGGAGGGATTCTGTTCTAAGGATTCTGTTCTTCTCAGTTAAGCTCTCCAACATCAGTTGGTGATCTTGAATCAGCAGGGCAAAGGATCATAGTCAGTCCAGAAGAATTGTTACCAGGCCTTTTTTTGACTTCTGCAGTGTCTTTCCCAAGTCTGGGTGCAATCCTGGTCCTTGTGCTCTGGGATGACCCTGTGGTTCTGTCCTGCAGATCTCCTGTTTGCAAATCCTGTGGGAAGGAAATGGAAGCTGAAAATTGTGCTCATGTTCCTACAAGACAGGAAATGTGTTTTCTTAAAGCTTTAACTTCCCCCATATCTTGTTTTAATGTTATTTGCATCCCCTTAGTCCTTTTACCAAGCACCAGTGTTAGAAGATGTGTGTTTGCTGTCAATAACCAGATTTTGGTGGTCTCTATTGCTGCTTTCTGGAAGTGTGCTCAGCTTATCCACATGCCTTGGAGTATCATCTGTTGGAGCCCTTTTCCCCTTACTCTTTGCTATCCCTGCCTCATTTTTACAGATAAAACAAGTCCTGGAATGAACCAAGGCACCAGCTGCTCTTTGTTCTCCATTAGTCTCCTTTTGTGCATAGGACATCCACAGACAGACTCCTCCATGCCCAAGTTGTTCAGTGTGGCTGCTTGCAGAGTTTTTTAGACCTTTCACAGATTATTTTATGTTTTAAGACATTCATTGCCTAACATTTTTTTGTTGCTCACTGCTCACCCAGACGCTGCAGAAGCACCACGTTGGGTCAGGGTGTTGTTTTCTGCCTCTTGTGTTGCTTCTGTCCAGAGCAAACTCTTCCCACACAAGGGTAGATTTTTTAATTTCTCCACATTCATAGATTTTTTAAATTCCCCACATTTGGGCTGGACTACAAGCTCAAGAGGTTTGTAATCAAGCTCCTGCACAGAGTAGGGTCAGCTGTGAAGTCAGAGCAGGCTACTTATGGCTTTATCAAGTCTAGACACAACACAAAACAAGGAGTGTTAAATATACTCTCCCTTTTGTATTTGAACAGGACACTGCCTTTTTTGAAGACCCCCGAGTTTTTTGTTTCATTTGGGGTAAGGATTTTTGGTTCAGTACCCTCTTCTCAATTCTCTTGAATTCTTAGTTGTGTCAGGAACCTGAGTTTTAGTGGTGAAGCCAGCTGATGTCATTTCTGAATAGTGCTTTTGCTGTTTTAATGTGGAGAACTGTCCCATAAACCTCTCATTGCACCTTGTCTAGCTATGTCTCATAGCTGGGGGGCTCAAAATAGAGGAGAGAGCTTATCAAAACAAATTAAAACAAAATAACTTTTCTTCCAGAGTTTGTGGTCTTCCACTGAAAATCTAAATTGCAGGAGGATTTGGGTAAGGGAGGTAGGTGAGCTGTGAATGTAAAGACACAATTTCTTAAATTTGGAGACATGTTTATACATGAATAGGCTCTGGATAGCAAGAACTAGAAGGTTTTTTTCAGTAACTTTGCTTGCTCTGGCTTAATAGTTTACCATTATCTTTATTTAAAACAATTTCAACAATAGTGGAAGATGTCCCTGCCCATGGCAGGGGTTGGAACTGGATGATTTTTAGGTCTCTTCCAAGCCAAACCATTCTAGGATTCTGTGAATATACACAGATCTCATGGTTACTTCATCATCGTGCATTTCTCTGAAGTGATACTCCAGTTTTATTGCTACAGATGAAAAGACTGAATCAGTTATAAAATTTCATTTTTCTGTGGCATTTTCTATGCAGTAGCACTGAATAAATGAAATATTACTGCTGCTGTGACCTGTCTGAAAACACTGCTTTGTATTACCTTTGTCCAATTTGGGTTATTTTATCAGGAATTCTTGATTTTTGTAGTTTTAAGGAAGAAGTGAACTTCTGCTGACATTAAGTTTGCTCCACCTGTGCTGCTGGAGAGCAGGAGCCATATGGCCACAATTAATGTAGCTGTAAATGAATTCCTAAGTCCTGGTGACAGGCATGGCATATTTACAAAGTTTTGTTTTCCTCCTAAGCACAGCAGCACAGCTTCCTTCAGGAGTAGTGTGATGGAGAAGGGGCTCTGCCTAAACCTGGGAAGTGTTACTGAGCCTGGGTTTGTGGTTAATTTTGACTTTAATTCAATTTTCACCTCAAGTATCAACCATCAATTTGAAACTAAGTCTAAGCTGAAGAAAGGGCTTTCATTTTTCCTCCAAGCACATGCTGATAAATAAATAGTACAAATTTGGCTAATGTTTTTAAAAAAACCCAACTCTCTTGACTGAGCAAAAATAAACTAAGCTCTAATATGGTCAAATATTATGTGCCCTAAAGCATATTTTGCTACCTCAGTTTTAGCTGAGTGTTTAAAGCACTCACTAATATGATGTGCAATTTGTTGATCAGTCACACATGAAGAATTTTCTATTTTAAGCTTTTTTGTCTCTGAAACAGAGACAGAATTTCTTGAAACACAAGTGACCTTTGTTTTGTGTTAAAATTTAGTTACATTTGCATGCTTTAACTTTGTTGTGTTTAAAGGTGCTTAAGCAGAGTTTAAACAACAACCTGGGCTGGGTTAGAAGATCAGTGGTTTGTGTCTCAGTGCTGGGTCACTGCACTCAGTGTTTCAAAGGCTTTCAGTGTCATAGATTGAAAGAGTTACCAGATATTAACTTGGATCAACTCCCTCAAATCTACAGCTCAGGTTTTTCTGCAGCTGTTTTTTGAAAGATGTATGTTTGGCTTTTTTTTATTTTTTCTTTTTACCCATGAGAAGAAATATATTTTTTTAATCACTTAATTTATTTTTTTCTTTTGTTTATTTTAACACACAATTGTCTACACCGAGTGAGTGTCCTAGAAACTTTTGCTGAAAAAAAACAGGGAAAAGATTTGTCTCAATGAAAGCTAAAATGTCACAATGGAGAGGGGAGCACACCCAAAAGTTTCCCTGCCTTGATCTCCTTTGGGTGACTTGAGCAAAGGCATCTTCAGCTCCCAGTTGGCTTCTTGAGTTGGAAGTAACAGATAGATTAGTTTGGAGGGTACAGTTTCTGTTCACTGGATTCATTGCTCTGCCCAGGTAAATAATCCCTCACATAGGACAAGTTTTTCCAAATAATTGTAAAGTCAAGCTCTGTGCTATGCTTCAAAATTGCAACTGTTCAGCTTCATAAAACTGAAGGATATTTGTCTCAGAGATCCAACACAGCACAAAAACATTGGGGGTGGCATGTTGTATAAAAAAATAATTACTTTGCTGGTGTATTGTGTACATATTTGAATGTCCTGGATTTCCTACTGCCTTCAGACCATCTGGATTTGGTTTTAGCTTCTGATCTTCTGCCATGACCCTTACAATCACCTAAGCTATTTTTATGCAGTATGTAATACCATTGGTTATCCAGGCTTACAGTGTTTTTCTCACAGTGAGCATGACAAGTATTCTCCTCACATACATATCTCCTGTACTTGGATTTCAGCTTAAACATGGATTTTTTAAAAAAAAAATGGTTTAGGGCTATGTATTTAATGTTTTGTATTTCAGAATCAGTCTCCTCACCTGAAAGTTCTCACAAGATTTTCCCTGACAGTTGTTCATCTTTGACATACAATCACAGAGGAACTGAAGCTGTAGCACTGAAGAACTGTTTGATTACTTTAAGCTTTGTTGAACAGCATGACTAAATTTGGGACCTCTTTATTGGAAAATAAAAGCTTTCATCCCCCCTAGCAATCTGTGGGACAAATTTATGCTTAATCACAGGAGTGTCTTCTTCCTCAGTGTATCTCAAACTCATCTGTACCCTGCTGTTTTCCTTGTGTCAGGGTGTAAAGTGAACCTCAATCTGGTGTTTCTGATTTATAG
Organism: Cettia cetti; assembly: GCA_013401135.1. Taxonomy (NCBI): domain Eukaryota; kingdom Metazoa; phylum Chordata; class Aves; order Passeriformes; family Sylviidae; genus Cettia; species Cettia cetti. The sequence goes on from VZUI01085304.1 coordinate 25,007, forward strand.
AGCTCCAGAGAACTGCTGCTGGCCAAGCCTGTCCCAGCCCTGCTTTCCAAATAACTGGTGTGGATGGGGTTGCTTTCCATCCCTTCCAGTCCTGTGTGGTCTGTGACCCAGAGCTGTACCAGGGGGTTAAACACCACATGGACATCCAGGCTCATCCTGTGCCCTGTGACACCTGAACTGCTCTGTCTTCCTGAAGTGTCACATGTGACAAAGATCACTTTGTTGTCCCCTGTGTGGCATTTACTTGTGTTCCTTTCACTTTCCAGGATTTAGCAATTAGTACCTCTGCTTTAATTGGGTGATCTTTGTTACTGGAAAGTAATGTTTGCTTAAATATCATATTCAATTTTTTTTTTTAATGAACAGTTATTTTGTTTTTGCTTTTTTTTTTCCAATTCTCTCCCTCAGATGGTAAAAGCAATCCAAGTTCTGCGTATCCATCTGCTGGAGCTAGAAAAGGTTAATGAACTCTGCAAGGATTTCTGCAGTCGTTACATTGCCTGTCTGAAGACAAAAATGAATAGTGAAACTCTATTAAGTGGAGAGCCTGGAAGTCCTTATTCACCTGTGCAATCTCAGGTGTGTTTCAAATACTGTTCAGTGGATTTTTGCTCAGATTTCCTTAGGCAGTTACAGCTACACTTCTTTTGCTATTGGATTGCAAACAGAGTTTCTGCAGCTTCCTGTATTCCCTCAAATCACTTATTAACAGTAGAAAGAGGGGAGGTGTTTGTTGTTTTGTGGGGGTTTTCTGTGGTTTTTGGTTTTTTTGGGGTTTTTTTGGGGTTTTTTTGTTTAGTTATGTTTTTTGTTGCTTTGGTTTTTTGTTTTGGTTTTTGTGCCATTGCCTGATGGACAAATTTGTCGAAATGTGCCAGAGCACAGAGTCAATTTTTAATTATCTATCTTTCTTTTATGATTTTCTCTCAGTTCAGCAAGTGGAGATATTCAGAATTGCCTGGATTTGTTATTTGGTTGAAAGGAGGTTAGGAAACAGAATAAACAAAGAAGAAAAATTTTGCTTTTTAAGGCCTCCTTAATCTGCCTCTTTTATTAAAATATTAAGATGACTGATACATTTTATACACAACCTGTATTCTGGAATAAATAGACAATATCTGATGGATTAAAGTTGCAATATTACATTTTCTGTATTAAACAGACCACAGTTAGTAGGTTATGGTTGATGTTTTTGCTGTCAGAGGCTGCAGAGTGAGCCCTGTCACCCCAGTACTCACTGGGTCTAAGGGCATGGCCCTTCTTTGAATTATTCATGTGTCTGATGCCCTGTATTTAAAAAAAGCCCCAATGACTATTAAACTTCACTCTCCCAACTCCTTATTTAGGTTTTGATGTCTGGAAGTGTGGAAAGAAGATTCTAAAATCAGGCAAAAACAGCTTTTAAAAGGTTTTTCTGTATATCTCTTACAGTTTTCTGTAGACACATGGGAGACCCATTTTGCATTTGCTATCAAAAGAGACTGTTCATACATAGTATGGAAATGTGTAAGAGTTTGCATGTTCAGGGTTGAATAAGAGCTATCTTGAGCAGAATAAAACATATTGAATATTTAATACATTACGTTCAAATTGAAGGAATTAGGGTAATAACTAAAATTCTAAAGCTTTGATGCTTGTAATAAGAGCATCAAGGGTCATTTCATTTGTCCTCTTTCCCTCTTGCCTTTGGAAACTATTTCTTATTCTTTATATACCTAGAACTAAAATTTCTCAAAATTGTTTTACATCTTTTCTAGCAGTTGCTTTCATGAGGGTTTTCAAAGGCAATGGTTGGTGATAATGAGGAAGTTAATGCAGGTAATGATGAACCCCTAATGAAGGATCTTTCTCTTTGAAGGTAATCCTGTGATTAAACTCCAAACATTTTAGAGCCAAAAATACGTAATGCAAATTACAAAAATACACAAGCGTGCTTGATCTCCTTACATTTAATTAAAAGAAAAAAAAAATATTTAAAAATGTAAGCAACTAATTGTTTTCTTTTTCTAGCAAATTCCAAGTGCCATTGCAGGCACACTCAGTCCCCAAGGGATCGTGGTGCCAGCATCAGCATTGCAGCAGGGAAATGTAACTATGGCAACTGTAGCAGGTATGAGACTCTGAAAACAACTGGCACCTTGCTCTTCATCTTGGTTTCCTTTAAGGTTGTTACAAAAACAACACAAATACTTCAAAAAAAGTGTTTTAATACCTGAAAACTTGTTGAAGCACAGTCAAGTGCTTTACTGGTTTCTGAATGTTTAATTTATATGTTTTCAAAGTATGTCTATGGGAGTGGTAGTTACATATATAATATTAAGAGATCTTAATGTGCAACACTACATTTGTTAAAAGGCATTTCCACAGACTGTGGTGTTTGTTTTTCTTCCCCTTTAAAAAGTAGAATTCTATTTGACAAAAACATGCATTAGCTAAACCATTGCACTTGGCTGCCTCAAGCTCCTTGGAGTTTGGAACCACACCTACAAGTCCATGTAATCCTTGATATCCTTGTTATAGGGAAATTATATTTAAGATGAAATGTTTAGTCTTGCTTCTCAGCAAGGTTTTAAACCAAACCAAGCTGCCCTAAGCCCTGGCCACACACAGGTGTGATTTTGGTGTTGTGACCCTAGTTGGTTGAAGACTCAGCTCAGTTAAAGTGTTTTATAGCCTGATAATCATGACATTTTCCTTTCAAAATAGATTTAGAATGCCTAAAATACAGGAAAATATAATCAAATTTTGTACAGTTTTTTGTGAATGGATGAAAATTTTAGTGTAGCAAAACCACATCTTGCATGCTGACTAGAAAAGAATAATTGATGTATTTTCAAAAGTCTTTGATGTTGTACAGTGCTGATGTGTTTGAAGAGAATAATACTTGAAGAGGCTTTTTCTTCCCCATAATCTGTTTGTGTTTTGCTTCAAGGGGGGACAGTGTATCAGCCAGTCACTGTGGTCACTCCACAAGGACAAGTGGTGACACAGGCACTGTCACCTGGGACTATTCGCATCCAGAACTCTCAGGTTTGTTTCATGAGCTCCACAGAATGGTGTCCTGGGTGGAAATGCATCTCAGTGGGTTTAGGAGTTTTGATTTAAATTTGTCACACTGGCAGAACGAGCTCTGTGTACACAAGGAGCAATTAATTGTAAATTGGTGCAGCCACTGCTGTGGGAGCTACAGGTTGGATAATATGTCATAAGGTTCTGCTTGCCAAAACAACTCACCAGAGTTCATGCCTGTTAATTGTCTTCCTTTACTGATGCCAGAAGAGTATAGGTACATGAAATTAAAAAACAAACAACTAAAATTAAAAAAAAACCACCCCTAAATCAAATTAACAACAACCAAAAAAACCCCACCAATGCAAACCAAAAAACCCTCTGAATTAAATGAAAACTTTTTCAATGATTATAACTTTTCTAATCATTGTACTATGTTTAATATATTGCATTAAGGCACCACACTGCTGTTATGAGAAATTTGACTTTTTATTCACAATGGCAATCACTAGTACTGTGAAACTGTATGCATTTCAGAGTTTATGCACTTGGAGAAGCATTTTTCTATAAAACCTTCCAAATATTTAGGTGAGACTCTGAGAGAACCTCAATTTTATCTCCTTATACCCTGAAATATAAGGGCCAGCACTCTTTTGTGGGAGGCTCTTAATCTGAAGAGTTCAAAGAAACAACCAAAGAAAAAGAAACATGAAAACTAAACCATCTTCTGGTACAGAAAACCTTGCTAGCTTTCTTTGAAAGTGGTAAACCAAACCTTCCTGGAATCTGGATTTAATTAGAAATGTGAATGAGGAGCTCCCATCTCCACAGCATAAAATCTGTTGGTAATCACTGACTCACTGGCTTCTTTCCCCCCCTTATTCTGGCCTTCCACCCAAAAGAGTGTGCACAGAGTGTTCTTTGAATTGGCAGAGCATGTCTGTACTCAGCCATATTCTCCCCTAGAACACAGACAGCTCTGTCCTCACACACCTCTCAGGCACAAATGTGTAAAATTACCCTCCTGGACTGCAGGGATTTTGAAAAATTGAGGGGTTTTTTTTACTTTTTATTAAAAAAAAAAAGGTACTGAGAGGAAAATAACGCCTCCAGCCTATAAATAAAAAAAGGACTTGACCTTCTGTATACATCTGTGACTACTCCTGATGTTAGTAGGAGTCTCCAAACCCACCTATGCAAAGGTCACCCATAGAAAATCCTTCTTCAATGTCTTTTTCAGTGTTTCAGAATGCTGTGGAGGCAGGGAAAAATACTGCAGAAAAGCTACTGAAAGTTCATTATAAAGCCTCCAGAAGCAAGCAGGTTATTTAGAATGTAAGACATTACTTTGGAAATTAAAATGTGCTCCAAATATATATTTGTAGTAATTTGATAGCCTAAACCTTGTTTAAAACTAGTTTCCTACATATTGATTAGCTTAAGAAATTGCTCCAATTTGTCTGGAAAACCTGATTTAGAATTATTTTGGTTACAATTGTCTGAAATAGAATCTTATATGCAATTTATGTGCTGTTTCTTTCCATTTCTGCATAAGCATTTAAGAATGTATTCCCAAATGTTCAGATAACCAATGTGCAAATGATTTGATGAATCCATGGGAAGTGAAAAACAAAGAAAGAAATATGAATATTTAGGAAGTAGTATGAATGTTGTAAAGTGAATTATAGGTTCTACTGTATAAATCTTAATGCTCTTTGAGAATTTAATGCATTTATTTAGCAGGACCTTTAGCATCTTTGTTTGCAACTGCAGCATAATAATTCATTTTACTTTATCCTTCATTTAAGTCTTAAATCAGTAATATTTTACAGCTTCCAGAGTTGTTTATGTTTGCACACAGTGAATATATTCAAGATATTCAAGCCTAATTTCTTTTCATTCCTTCTATAAATGAGTTGTTCATTCACTGATACAGAACTGCCATTACTATGTTAAGTGCTTTATTTCTCCTAAAATTACATGTGCAGCTCCAGTTGCAATTAAACCAAGATCTAGGCATCTTGCATCAAGATGATGGCTCATCAAAAAATAAGAGAGGAGTTCTTCCCAAGCACGCTACAAATGTGATGAGATCTTGGCTTTTTCAGCACATAGGGGTAAGGACTGAGCATGGTCAGTTTGTTATGTAGCTCTCTTAACAATTTTTCTTCATAAGCAAGGTGAATTTATTCTGTTGTCAATAATGGAATCTCAGTTTAGTTTTCCCTGGAGTCATTTGGAGTAGTTCCACAGTCTAATGCTGGTTGAATTTTATTAATATTTTAATAAATATGTTACATTTGTACTGCATGGTGTCAATAAGTGTTGTAACAAGGAACCTTTCTTCATTTCACTGTGTTGAGAACTTAATGCTCTCTACTCCCTGGTTGATGGCACAAAGAAAAAATAATTCCACCTATATTTTGCAGTGTTTAAGGGGCACTTTTGACCAAGGAGAATTTCAAATTTTCTGTCTTTATCTCCTTTCCAGTCCTCCTGATGTGTACCAAGCATGTCACTATCTGCTTGTGCTTTCAGTTGTCTTCCCTTTGCACGAACACTCTGAAAGGATAAATGGCTCTCAGGCTATTACAATGTTGAGTTGATTGATATTTTGCCTTTTACAACTATTTTGGAGCAGAGAACTGATCCAGGGAAGCTGCGTGTGCACTTCTTGTGTTACATTCCCCATCCTCATCTGCTTAGAGCAGCTTTATTTAACTGCAGAGTGCTGCTCAGGTCTCTCATATGACACTGCCCTGGCCAGCAGAACTAATCAGAGCTGCTCACATGCTGTGCTGCCCAGGGATCACGCTCCTCAATAAAGGCTGTCAGCCATGGGAAGCTTTTTCTTCTGAATTGCACAGCAGCAGCTTCATGGTGCCACAGATACTCTCAAGGATAAAATCAGGTTTTGTGTAGTAAAGCACTCTTTGTTGAATCATTTTCGTCTTCTAAAGTTGGTGAGGTTTCTAAGGTTTGTGTTTTAATGAGTCAGATGGCCTTAATCCACCCTCTTTAATCAGATGTAATAAAGGAGTTCTTATTTTTGATGAGGAGATGAAAAACAAGCTTATGCTCTTTTTGTTTGCTTTTCTGGCTTGTGTAGCATCCATATCCAACAGAGGATGAGAAGAAGCAGATTGCAGCACAAACAAATCTGACACTACTCCAGGTTAACAATTGGTAAGAGCCCTTAACTTAATACCTGTCCTTGTCTCCACATGCTTACAGCTCAGAAAAAATGAGGAGGATAACTTGGACATCTGGAATTGAACTTAAATATTCTACATATGTTACAAAACAAGTATAGAAATATAAGAGTTATGCACTGGCACACAAGCACGTTATTTTTATAAGGTATAATAATACTCATGCCATTTAAATTATTTAAGAACTCCAGAAAACACTGCAGCATTAAGGAATTGTGTTCTGTTCCAGTGCTGAGAGAGATGGAAGTACTCTCATGTCTCTTCTGCAAGTAAAGAAATTGCAGTCTGAAGGCACTCAGTGGCCTGGTGGCTGCAGATGTTTAAGAAGTTACTGTTAACAGGTTCTGTCCTTGTATCAAAGGATGCTCTCCTGAGCAGTGATGTCTGAAAGGAGAGGCAGTTCCTCAGCTGCACCAGTTCGTGGTTCAGCATGTTTTGTCATGTCTTATCTTTCTTGGAGGTGTAAGATAAGACACCTGCCCTGCAGAAGAGAGGGGAAGGTGCTGACACGTGTCCCATTTGCCTTGTGGCATCGGTTCCTAAAATTGCTGCAGCAAAGTCCCACAGGGATCTGCCTCAGATTTCAAAGATGACCCTGGCTGTGAGGCTGTGGAGGGGTCCAGGGGGGAAATAGTCAAGATAGTGACAGAATACTGGTTCCAAAAGTGGAACCTGTGACGTGTGGCCATGGAGCTCTGTGCACTGGGATCTGACTGCTGTCTTTGCAGAGCATTGTATTACAACTTAGGAACCTGCCAGCTGCACCTGATTTCCTCCCACTGCAGGTAAACTTGGGACCTGGATGTATTTTGTGGTATTTAGGGATGATGTCTTCAGTCACAACTCCCTGCCATAGCTCACCATGTTGAAGTTGATTCAGTTTAAGTATTTTCTTGTTCACTAGCAGGAAGGGGAAGGGCAGCAATTAGCACGCTAAAGTAAGCAAGTGAAAATCAGAGAACTAAAAGGAATCAGGACAGATCTGACAAATGTGTTTGCTGTCATCTCCTGCATCAGGAGCCAGCCCTTGGAAAGCCAGGGAGCCTGTAAAATAAGTAATGCAGAAGCTTAAGGGAGTAAATGAAACCAGACCAAACAAAGCAGGTTAGGCAGGGGCTAGATTTTAGGTGAACCCTGATGAGAGGAGTATCAGCTTTCTGAGCTGGGCTGTCAGCAGGTTTTCTGGTGCTTAGTTTTTAATAAGATCCTGAAGTGTACATCTGTTGTGCTGTCTGGAGAATTTTTCCTTCTGTGGTGGGGGAAAAATGCTGTTAGCTGCAAAATGATAGAAGTGCTTTCTTAGCTAGTTTGCCAAAATTGAAGGATGCTGATGTTCTAGGAGTGGTTCTACACTTTCAAAAGAATGTGAAGCCCAGCTGATTGAAGATTTTATATTCCTAATTTTTTTTTCCTGCTGCATACTTTGTGAATGTGAGAGAGATGGAATTTACAATCAACTGGTCCTAAGTTCACCCTACCCTTGATTGTATTTAGGTTTATCAATGCTAGAAGGCGAATTCTTCAGCCAATGCTGGATTCCAGTTGTTCTGAAACTCCAAAAACAAAGAAGAAAACAGCCCAGAACCGACCAGTCCAGAGGTTCTGGCCTGACTCCATTGCCTCAGGAGTTGCTCAGCAGCAATCAAACGAGCTCACGATGTCAGATGGTGAGGAGGGCTGCCTGAATGTGGATAATAAACCTAATTCCTTTATGACAGGGAAATGGAGGGTTTGATGCCTGTGGTGGGAGGGAAACTTGTGGATATTTCACTATAAACGTGGTTTTAATCTGGGAAAGCGTAACAGAAATGTGTCACTTTTCCTCTCTTTAACAGTTTTCTGTGGTTTAAGCAAGGGGATTACACTGGAATTCATGTTGAGAAACTTGCTTTTGTTTCAAAAGTTATGAAGTGGCAGAATAAAAGATGTAAAACTGAGATGCACAGCTGAGTTCTCTCTGTGTGCACAACTGGAGTGTCCTGTTGGATGAGCAGCACTGGGCTGCAGCTTCAGCTTCATGGCTGAGCAGCTGCAATTCCACATCTGCCTCACGTGCTTCAAGCTGAACAGTGAGAGGCAGAAAAATGTCACAGAGCCTCCACAGACTTTGACTGAAGTAACTTCCTCAGTGTCAGATCAAACAAAAAGAGTTAATTTAAGAAAGATAAATAACTGCTTTAATGCCAGGATCATCCTTTCTGTCCTGCTGCCTGGTGCTTTATTCTTTCCAGTTTGTAACAGATTTTCCCTTGGCCTCTGCTGGATCTGACAACAGCTTTATCCCTTGGAGTTACCTTGAATCTGAACACTCCCCTTTTTCTGCAATGAATTAAGCTGGAATACTTTGCAGAAATGGCCTTGTGGTGACTTGATTGGAGAATTGCTGTAGTGGGTGTCCGTAGCACAGATTCAAGATTCACAACACAAAGTTTAAGATTCCTGCCCAACCCAATTCTGTCATTTCCTGATATTTAATATTTGACCAAATAGATATATGTTGTATTTTAATGTAGTCCTGACCAACCCAATTCTGTCATTTCCTGATATTTAATATTTGACCAAACAGATCTATCTTCTATTTCAATGTATTTTAAGTTTCCTAGCCGCCGATTAGCTCTGACGTAGAAGCAGAAGGCAGGAGAGGTGCTGAAGTGCTGTGACTGTGCTTCTGCAGGTGCTGTCGTGACCATCACAGCTCCAGTGAACATGAATGTAGACAGTCTGCAGTCCTTGTCCTCGGATGGTGCCACCCTGGCCGTGCAGCAGGTGATGATGGCAGGGCAGAGCGAGGACGAGTCCGTGGAGAGCGGCGAGGACGACGGCGGAGACCTCTCCACAGCGAACATCAGCGGGCTGGTCCTGGATAACAGCGACTCCCTGCAGTAGGAAGCAGGAGAGCCTGGAGAAGAACACTTAGGAAAAACAAACAGACTGACTGACTGACTTTTTATAGTTTGCACAGCAAACATTTTACACAAGTTTTATTTCTAATATGTTTTATATGTAGATATAGAAGGGTGCACTTTTTTGTATTTCATAGTAAGCTTAAAGAGTGTTTTTGCAGGTGCAGCAACTTCTTTCAAATGTGTTTGGTTTTTTGTTGTTTTTTTTGTTTTGTTTTGTTTCTTTTCCTTTCCTTATTTCAGAAAATTATATCTAGTAATATAAAGAACCACGTAAGCACCCCTTTGTTCTCTGAATTGGAAGTGCTGCAGTTTCTGAAGAATTATGCAGTTTCAATTAGTGCTGTTATTTAACACAGCTTTTGATGGGCAGGTGATGTAAATTTAAAGCATGTGACACTAGTGTGTGAAACTTGATTATTGAGTTAGATGCATATATTTGAAAGATGCTTCTGCACCTTAAAAACTGCTAGTCTGAGGTGGACAGCAACACACATAAAAAGAAACTGTTGATGTGTGATTCAGTAGAGAATGTATGGCAATTTAAATAAGTTTAGTTTCTCTCATAGTCCGTGAGCCTGTTTATCATTTGCTATAAAAACTCCTATTTTTACCTTGCTGGGGTTATTGGATAAAAAAAAAATATTTTTATAAATTCACTAGAAATTGGGATGACAACTGTGTTAAGCAGGAGGGGAAAAAAAAAAAAAAAAGAATTTCCAGACGGAAAAAATAAATAAATGTTTAGTATTCCTATTTGGAAGGTCTGAAAATTGACCCAATTTAATAAATAAGCCTACAGTAGCATTCTATGATTCTCAGCTATCCCACAGTGATATACTATATTTGATAATAGCATAAGAAGGGCCCACTGTTTGATGGGATTTTGATATTGTCAAACATTGATTTATATTATGTGTAAACTAATATTCAAATTGCATAACTCTGTATCTAGACTTGTATCTGAAGATATTTGCTAAATGAGCATTCAGGTAAGTAAGTTCAAATACCCACAACTTTTCCAATTATTAGAGAAATTTAACAGTTTATAGTTTGTACAACTGAATCTAAAAAAATGAAAAGTTGCCTACTATACAGTCATGAATTCTGCTATTTTATTGCATTTGAAATATTTTCCCCTAATACAAAAAGAAAAATATAACATGGATTTATATACAATTTCTTCAGATCTGAAGTTTACTACCAGAATATACAGCAGGCTTTGTTAGAGTAGGAAATCCTTGTATGTCATTTAAAAAATGAAGAGCTGGTGATGAAAACAGCTGGGGTTTGGTTTGGTTTTGGTTTGGGATTTTTTTTTTTTTTCTTTTGTGGTGACAGTTAATTTCTTTTATTTTCCCAAAGTTTGAAGTCTGTGATTGTCTATCCATGAGCACTTGCTTTTGGAACTTTGTATTTCCCATTGTTGAGTACAAATAAGAGCCTCAAGAGCCTCATGGTATGATCAACACCCTCTCTTGTCCCTGTCCATTTGTCACAGTGTTGGCTTAGATCAAAGCCAGAACTTCCTTCTGATTTTGACCAAATCTGGGTGTGTTTCTAACAGGGAGACAGGTTTAGAATCTTCAGACACTGTATTCGAACAAAGCCCTTTGGCAGATGCAAATATTTAATTGGATACTTAATTTCTGCTTCACAGAACACTCAGGCACGTGCTTTGGTCCCCTGGATTTCAGGGAGATGAGGGAATGTGCTGCTGGGCATGCTTAAGTGGGTGGAAGCTGGTCATGGCAGATTGTCTTCCAAAGCAAGGTTGAGTTGGTAGGAAGAAAAGCTTCAGGAAGAAATATCAGTGGCATTGCCATACATACATGGAGAATAACAGGAGTTTTCAGTGACTGGGAGTTGTTTGTTTGTTTGTTTGTTTGTTTGTGTTTTTAATGGTTTTTACTCAACACAAGAGATGTTTCTGCTCTGGCTCTCACCAAGTCCTGGCTGAGGATCTTCCTTAGTTCAAGTGCTGTAATGATCTGCTCCACTGGAGTGGTGATTTCTAAAGAGTTTGTTTTCTTCTGATTTCTCTGCTTTGTCACTAAGGTGCCATGTGAGTTAAACAGCACAGTAAATGAATAATGAAAGATGTAATTAGGGAGACTTTGACATAGCATGGCTATCTCAAAGGCTGCTGTCAAATCCAGTTTGACCCTAAACACTTTAAAAGACAAACCAAACCACATGTTAAACAAATCCTGCTCCTTTGGAAGCATTCAGCCTACTGCCCCTACAAAAGATAGCTTAGATTACTGGAACTCAGATTCTGCATTTTTGTTTTAATTGTTTTTAACTCCAAGAGTGCTTCATCACCCCCACTGTCTCCATTCAACAGCAGGTTCTATTTGTTGGTTTGTTTGGGGTTTTTATTGGAAACAACCAGGCCTCAGGGTTTGCAAACTTCTGAAAGTTTATTTTTCAGAAAGAAGCCATTTTCTAGTTAGCTTTTTTTTTAATTATTATTTCCCCCACCTTACATGCAGCAGAAGTTCTGTTCTTCCAAAACATGACCTTGTCTTCAGCTACTTAATTCTTGGAGACTGAAGTTGACAGAGTTTACTGTGAAAGGGGAATATGGAATAGTTTCACTGTCAGATCAGAAACAGAAAAAAAATACAGGGATGTGAATTCCTAAAACTGAAAAGGCTTCACCAATGTGAAAGTACTGCTTAACATATGAAACTCAACCCTTTTCTTTCAGTTCATTGAGAATTCTGTAGTGGGTGTGAACTGCAGGGAAGTGCTTGTTCTTTTCATGATTTACAAGAAGGAAAAACAAGTAGTCCTTTTTTTTTTGTTTTTTGTTTTTGCTGTGTAGGAAAGACTGCTGGTTTCAGCAAAGCATCACCATTCAGGAAAGGTACATGTTTACATTAGTTAAAAGGTCTTTAGAGGGGACCTAACTTAAAGTCTGTGTATAATTCCCTCCCTGCCCCCAATTAAAGTCATATTCATATGCAATAGAACTAATTTGGTTTTCGAATCAATGTGATTCTTCTGCAAATACGATTATTGAAACTTTTAATTAATTTTTTTTCAATCTAACCCAAAACAGGGTTCTCAGTCCAATTTTTTCAATATTCCTGGAACAGGCAAGGCAATTTTCTGGTTTGTTTTTTTTAATTTTGGAAGCATTGCTGTTCAGTAAATCAATTCCAAAACGATCAGGATAGGTTTCTGAGTGACTGTTACAAAGAAATAATCACGTTGGAAAAGATTCAGAATCAACTCTGGCTCTGCAGAAGGTTTTCTACATCTGGATATTGTGTCTCAGTGGAGTCCTGCTGACCCCAGGGACACTCCATATGGATCCATGTCAGGCTGCATTTACCTTTTCCTGGTACCTGATCTCTGTCAGGAAGCTTTTGGAGAGCCTTCCATCTCTACCTTGCCTGCATAGCTGCTGGGTCTTCTTCCAGTGGAAACCTGGGTATGGATGAAGGGCTTGGCAGGGCAGGATTTCATGGTGACCTGGGGTGCAACAATTTTATTTTTTTTTTTCTGATGTTCCAAATGCAGCCAGGAGCCAGACCCGCAGTGAGGAACTGCAGTTCCCAGTTCTTGTGCTTCCAAAGTAGCTTTAGCTTTGTGGATGTTGGAATGGAATTGGAGCACACGTGGCTCAAACCCCAGCTCCTGGCCTGAGGCTGGCTCAGCTGGTCAGGGCGTGGTGCCAGTGACCCCCAGGGCACAGCTCTGACCCCAGTGTGAGCCATTCACTGGGCAGTTGGACTCGTCCTGGGTCCCTTCCACCTCAGAGTGTTCTGTGAAATACAACATGGAGTTGTTTTCTGGAAGAAGCAGAAGTCCACCTTCCTGACTTTAGGAACTTGGCAGCCCACGGGATAAAACAAAGCCTTTCCAAGGGATGATAGTTGCACTTAAACAAACAAAAATCCAGAACACCCTGGTGTTTTGAAAAATTGGAACACATGCGTTTAATTGTAATTAAAGTTGATTTAACATTTTATTTTCTGAAGTTGAGTCGTCTTGGGAGAAAAAAATGAATAAGTATTTGTCTATGCAAGACATAAATGTCAAAAATGTGTGAATTATCCATTTTTAGGTACTGTATTGTTATTGTCTTTCTGACTTCTGTTCCTTTGATTAGTCTCTTCAACCTTTCAGCCTTACATTTGGCTTAGAGTTGAATAGGCAAAGTGTAGTTTTGAAATCCTGTTGGAAATGTAACTAACCTTCGTTCCCTCATGAAAAATCTCGCATGTTAAACAATTAAGTGAACTGTTTTGGTTTTCTAATAATAAATTCAAACTCTCACCACCTCCTGAAAACAGCATATCCATGAACATGCACGTTTAACTGTGGTGTGCAAACATCCAACCCTCAGCTGGATGCACTTTGCTCTTCACTCTAAAGGCAGGTTCATTCTGCCAAACTAACTCAGCGTGGATTCCTTCCCCACCTCCCCTGCCCTTGGCATGCTAAACTCCTTCAAAGACCCCCTGGGTTGTTTAATTTTCATGTCCTACAGTACCCTGATGGTCCAGTGCAAAGTGCAGTGACATTGGCACTGATGTGCTTTTTGGTGATTGCCCAAATCAGGTAATTTGTTCATTCCTGTCACCTGGAAATACAAAATCCGTTCCTTTTACTGTGACTTAGTTCTTTAGGACCCGCTGAGTGATCACAGTTGGTTTTGCCAGAGAAAAGCAAGGTGTGAGAAGGCAGGGAAATGCTTTTCCAACTTTGTAGACATCCATAAAAATTCCCAGTTGGTGTGAATAAAATCCAGTGTTTCAGGTGGTGACGGAAGCGGCCCATAACCTGCCCATGGATTAGCAGCACTGCCTCTGTACAATCGACAATCTTTAAAATGTGAACCCTGTAACTTTGCTTTCCTTGGTTGTTAAGGGGTTTTGAAGCAACTGATCTATCAAGGGATGAAATTAAAAATCAGAATATGCTTCATGGATGATTTATTTTTACACTGCTGCTCTCTGTGAACAGAAAAAGCACATTTTGGAAGCAAAGCATTTACATTGCTTTAACAGTATTGTTTGGCTGAAAGACAAATACATTTTCAGGAAATCTTGAGCATAGTTTCAAACTATTTAACCAGTTCTTGGCCAGGGAAAGTCCTTGGTCCTTGTATTTGTTTGGGGTTTCTTGTTTATGCAAATGAAGAAAAATGTTTACTAGTTCTTACCAGTGTGGGGATTTTTATTACACTTTTGTAATGCAGGAGGAGCTTTGATGAAAGAAAGAATCAGCAGGTAAATAGCCCATAATGTTTGTGAATTTGGGTGGGGTTTTTTTGTTGTTGTTTTGCAATAATTAATTAAAATGGCATGGACATCAAACCTCAAGTAATGGTTGCAAGCATATATGGCAGTGACTTATTTAAAAACACTTGCTCTCTGCAAATCCCATATGTTGACTTGTTTAGGCAGATTGTAATACACCTCTACCAAAAAGAAAATGTTCTACCAAATCAGAAATCTTCAGGAAATTAGCAACTCCTTTATTACAAGATTCTTCTCAAGCAAGAATCTCAAACTCATTTCACATCCAGCGTGCGAGTCCTGCTCAGCAGAGATGAAATCAGACATGGGTACTCTTGGATTTACTTCTGCTGAGTACTTACTTGGAGCATTATTTATTCCTGCTGGAGCATTATTTATTCCTGCTGTCTCTTCCCCAGCATCTGGCATGGTGACACCCATGAGTGCCTCCAGAAGGGAAGAGGGCAGATTTTGGATCATATTTTGTGGTTAGAGGGTTAATCTGTGGAAAACGGAGTAGTTTGTCTTCTAGACAAAGGAATATTTATAATTTCCTTGTCTGGCTTTAGAAGAGTGTCTGAGAGTAGTGCCAATAACTCCTGGTGATATAACTGGAAATAATTTTAACTCCACTGCTGCCAGGGAGCAGTCTTTTCCTTAATCTGAACTGAATAAACAACGTAACAAAAAAAATCCCTCATCTGTAAAGTACAAAGGGGAATGGCTTCAGACTGAGAGAGAGTAGGGTTAGATCTAGTGTCTACTAAAAAAAATCTTCCCTGTGAGGGTGGTGAGGCCCTGGCACAGGTTTCCCAGAGAAAAAGTGGATGCCCCATTCCTGGAAGTGTCCAAGGCTGGATGGGACTCTGAGCAACCTGGGATGGTGGAAGGTGTCCCTGCCCATGGCAGGGAATGTTGGAATTGGATCATCTTTAAGGTCCATTCCAACCCAAACCAACTGTGATTGTATGGTTCTATCAACTAAATTAGGTCCCATATTGAGTATTTTTAGTTGGATTGTTTCAAATTCCTGAGAGATAAATCTCTTCAAGAAGCCATTACAGGAATCAAAATTGTAAATAACTGGTGAGATGGTTTGCTTTTGTGGAGCATCAGTTTACAAAGTCCTTTAGTCTGCAACTTAGGCCTGTTCCTAAATAATTCTTTTTGTAAAAACCAGAGGAATAGCCTCAAAGCTAAAACAAGGGAAAATAAACTACACATAGAGTGTGAAATAAGGATTCTGCAAAAACAACCCAACAATATGGCTGGGACACATACCAAGTATTTATTTATCCATATATCAATTCATGCAAACCCAGAGTGTGTGAGGTATGTGGGATTACATCTGCTGTGTATTTAAAACACAAAATGAAAATTCACCTTTTAGATAGCCTCCTAAAATCTTAGCAGGTGAAGTTTGGTTTGTCTTCCTGATGCAGCTGAGGTGTGATCCAGGGCTTGTGAAGTAATCAGGGAAAATCTGTGGGTATTTACCTTCTCTGTTGAACTTTGGTGTCACCACTGGCACAAAGCAGGAGCTGAGGCCCTTGGACTTACTCCTGAAAATTGTTCCTTGCACATTTTTTGTTAAGCTGATCCTGAATCCTAAATACGAACTGATGCATATACTAAATGTGACTGTGGTAATAAAAACTAATTTAGATAATTTTGTGCTAAGAGCCATGAATTTTTCAAGTTAGATTTTTAGTAGTTGTGAAGAAATGCGCAGCTCATACTGGGTAGTGATTGTCCCTCTGTGCTGAGGCCACTCCTCGAGGGCTGTGTCCAGCTGTGGCTCCTGCAGGAGAGCCCTGGAGGGGCTGGAGGCCCAGGAGGGGCTGAGGGAGCTGGGCAAGGGGCTCAGCCTGGAGCAAAGGAGGCTCAGGGGGGCCCTGGGGGCTCTGCACAAGCCCCTGCCAGGAGGGGACAGCCGGGGGGGTCGGGCTCTGCTCCCAGGGCACAGGGACAGGAGCAGAGGGAACGGCCT
>VZUI01085321.1:0-16879 GCA_013401135.1 Cettia cetti
TATGGGACCTCAGGGGGGGGTTTATGGGATCTCGGGGAGGGTTATGGGGTCCCCAAGCAGCTCCCAGCCCAAGGACTGTGTTCCTGGTGCTCTGAGCTCCCAGGGGAGCAGGAGGAGCGTGCTGGATGTGCTCCCTGCCTGATTATCACCTGGCAAACCCTGCTGGGATCACAGGGACCGAATCAGCCCAGCAAATGGCTCCGGCGCTTGGTGTGAACACGTCCCAGCGACTTGGGACAACAGGAACCAGGCGTTTGCTGCTCTCTTGTACTAACAGCAGTTCTCAGACCAGCTGCTCCTCACCACAAAGCCATTACAACGAGAGGCAAAGCCCAGTGGAAGGCCCAGGTCTCCCCGGGAAGCACAGTCCCTCCCAACCCCTTTTCATCCTGAATTTTGCCGCTCTGCAGCCAGCCGGCCTCGGGGTGGGCGGACAGAGCGGAGCTGGGAGCCGTTCCCCAGACAGCCCCAGGTGAGGTCCCTGCTCTCCTGTTCCTGTGCAGAGAGCGAAGGGTGGCAGCAGAGGTGGGAAGGGCTCCCCTGAACGTGCAAAGCTCCGGCTCAAACAGAACCACAGGCAGAGGATGGGACGGAGCCGCTTTCCGAACCAATTGCTCTCTGTGCATCCTCCCTGCCTCTGCAGCCCGGCCTCCCCAGGGAGGCCGGGCTGCAGAGGCAGGGAGGATGCACAGAGAGCAATTCGATCAGCCCCGGGGTGGAGGGGTCACGGCAGCTCCGGGCAGGGCAGTGGAATACAAAACAGGCATTAAATGCCAGCCAGGAGCCAAAATGCAGCTGGGGTTAGTCACTGTGCTTCCCCAGACTGCCGGGTGCCACCAACCCCAGACCTGGGCACTCCAAACAGATATCCATGGGCTGGACACGCAGGGAGGGGGGACAGGGTTACCCCAAAATGCCTTTTTAACAGTGCAGCGTTACAAACAAACACACCAACCACCAAAAACCCTGCCAGAAACAAACCAGAACCAACCCAAACGAAACGAGCAAAACAAAACAAACAAA
The DNA here is from genome assembly GCA_013401135.1 of Cettia cetti. Classification (NCBI taxonomy): domain Eukaryota; kingdom Metazoa; phylum Chordata; class Aves; order Passeriformes; family Sylviidae; genus Cettia; species Cettia cetti. Next base: position 1,024 of record VZUI01085321.1, read on the forward strand.
AAGCCCGAACAAACGAAGAAAAAGAAAATATTTACTGCCGGAGAGAAACCATAAATATAGGAGTTTCCAAGGCAAGCTGAGAAAAAGTGGCAGCGAGGGGAGGCCAGGATATGGGCAAGAAATAGATAAGGCTTGGCAGAAAGGGAAGAGGGTGCTAAATCTTCCAAGGGAAGAGCAGAACAAAGTGGGAAGTGGGAACAAACAGAGTCCCAAGAAGGAGGAGGAGGAGGAGGAGGGCGGTGTGCTGAGCTGTTCCAAACCCCAACAGCGTGAGCTGGGGCTGCCCTGGGGTTTTGGGGCTCTGTCCACACTGCTCAGGCACTGCAGGATCATCAATCCTACAGCAGCCAGCCCGGGTGGCTCTGCCCTGTTCTTGTCCTGGCCTGTGCAGGCAGGAGGGGTGAAACTGCCTCAACAAGGTCGGGGGGGATTCGATTTACTCCCTGCTGGGCAGCACTGAGGGGTTTGGGGAGCTCTTCTCCCACTGCAAACACTCAGGCAAATCCTTTTTCCTCCTCTGTCCTCCCAGCAGAACTGGCAAAAACTGCGATTAATACCGGGGGAGGGACCAGCCTTTAGAAGAGAGAGGTGAAGACAGAACCTCATGGAGAAGCTTCAGTCTGAGGGGAGCCCCAGGGAGGAGAGGGGATGTGACACAGGGGGTGGCACGGCAGGGTGGGTGACACGGGACTGGGAAAGGGACCCCTCAGCTGCCAAGGGACACCAGTGCCACCCCATCTCCGTGGGAGCTGCTGCTGAGGCAGAGCCAGCTCCCTGCCGGCAGCTGAGGCTGAACTGGCGCCTCCATCCAAATATTCCCTGGATTTCCCCAGGGAATTTTGCCTCTAATACCTCCTGGCTTTCACCGGGAGCTGATTCCCTTCTAGTGCCACCAGCTGCTTCACACACAAAACCAGCAAACTGTGAGCTGCAAAGCTGAGCTTCCACTGCAGCTTCATGCCAGGGTTCCTACGGGAAAAGGAGGAGCTGGGAATTTCTGGTCCCAGGATTTGGAGGGCTTTAAACCCAAGAGCTCACAAATGCTGGGGCCCAACTTTCACCCATTCCCTCCTTTGGATGCTCTCTGACAGCTTTTTTATTCTCCTTATATTGTGCTGCCCAAAACCGCACCAAAGTTTTTGCAGCGAGTAACTGCAGACAAGAGAGTAAATCCAACAGAAAATGCAGGGGAAAAAATTCTTTCAGTGCTTCTCTCGGGATAGAGAACACCTAAAAACTCTCCTGGCTTGGAACAAGTGCTGGGCAAGAGCAGCAGAGGTGGTGGCTGCCCAGGGAGCCCTGTCAGAGCAGTTTAACAACACCCTGTCCCTCCCAGCCCTGCAGCAGGCATTTAAATATTTGATCTGGTTCCTGCACTCAGGATTATGTATTAGGAGAAGGAAGGATCTGGAAGATTGTTTTCCTGTGCCCTTGTTAAGCTTCTCTTCCTCAAGCCTGATGCCCATATGGCCTGTTAATAAAGCAGCACCATAATTTAACACAGTTTGCCTTCAGCTAAATCCCAAAGTAAGCATGGACCGGGATAATGCTCCTTTAATAGGACGTGCCTGGCCCAGAGGGAACCAACGACCAAATCAAACCATAAATGTGGAAAGGTGAGGGGAAAATACACACTGTCTCAAGCACCACAGTATTTTATTATTATTGTTATTATTATTATTAATAATAATAATAACAATAATTTAAAAAATTTATTCTCTTGAGCTTACATGCCATCAGCTTGAATGGAAAAGGATTAGGTCTTATTACTCTCTTCAGTTCCAGTAAGGTGCAAAGTTTTAATTGGAATGATAAAGGCGGTTTGTTTTTTGTTTTTTGTTTTTTTCCTCTTAGAAGAAAGTTGGTGATTTTGTCCTAATGGATTCTGGGAAGGGGTTTCCAGGCAGCTGATGGAAGAGGGCAACAAGGTTTGGCACCCCAGGGCTTTCTGTTTTTCCAAGGAGAAAGCAGAAATGTGAAAATCCTGTGTTTCCAGGGATTATCCCCCACATAAAGCAGCACTTTTAATTGGATTTTATTTAATTTCTGCCCATGGTACCCGACCCAACATAAATGCTCAAGCAGCCAGAAGGGACAGAAATAAAGGTGCACCTCAGTGGTGTCTGAGTGGCAGCAGAGTAGAACAGGAACCATCACTCACATCCCATGTAACCCCCCCAGTGCAGCTCCCAGTGCCCATAAAATGTACCTGTGCTGCCGAGGCTGTGTGGAAAGCACATTCCAGAGGGCTCCTCAAACACCTGGAGCTTTCTGCTGGGGCAGGAGCAGGTCACTGAAGTGTCACTGCAACTGTAAAACCACTGGGTGTCCAAAAAAACCCTTCTTCCAAAGAGCACAGGAGGCCTGAAAAGAGATTAAAAACCACAAGGTTCAGACAGGCAGCTTCAGTTTGAGTTCCTGCTGTAGGGAGAAAAGTCTTCCCCACCTCAAATGGAAATTTGCCCTTTTTTCCCCTTTTTTGGGAATTACACTCCAGGGCAAGCCTCATCACAAGATGATTGGCATGGCTTCATGAGGAAACAGCCAAGGAGCTGACTGCTGATGATACTGGTTTCCAGTGCCATTTATATCCATCCCACCTGTATTGCTCAGAATACACCTGCAAGTGCAGGCAGCAGCCCTACAGCCCAGCTCTGGGCCCTGAGGAATCCCAGGAGCAGCCCCCACCCTCCTGGAAGAGCCCAGCTCTCCCTGCTGCCCCATTTGCTGTATTGATTACAAGGCAGCCCATGGCAAACCCACATTAGCCAGCCACAGACAGGCTTAGATTTTGGCTAAGGATTAATTTAAGAGTTTTTCTGTGATGCAGGCAAATCTACTTTGGCTTTGCAAGACTCCCAAGCATTCCCAGGTTCGAGGGGAATTTGCTGCACCAAAATCCGCTTTCCCCCACGCTTAGAGGGTGTACAAGAATATTATGAAGCATAATTCTTCATGATCTACTCAATGCTGGCGTGCCCCAGTTCCACCAGATCCTGGAGATTTTCACTTCACAGCTCTATCACTGCCAATGGTTATATTTATTGCTGTTTCCAGCTTCCCTAAAAAGGATTCTCCACGTTTTTTTGTTGCTCTCTCAAAGTTTGCTCTGAAAGAAGCAGCAGCAACGCTGATGACCAGAGAAGGACGTTGCCTATGGGCTCCCACAAAGGATTTTCACCCCTGCTGACCCTTCAGGTCTTACTTTTTATGGGGCATTTTAACCTGCTGGATCAGAAGGACTTTGGGAATGTCTTTGCTACAGAGGTGATATTTCTGGCAAAGAGCAGCAATGGGATATTTTAAAAGCAGCTACAAACCCCAGAGTGGTTCTCCCGTGGGACTGCAGCCCACAGGGATTCCCTCTGCTCCCCCCAAAGGCAGAACCACCCTGTCTGTGCACAGCCTGACCCCAAACACCAGGGCAGGGAACAAACAGGCTGCTCTGCTCTCACCTGCTCATCCAGGGCTCAGAGCACAGCCAGGAGATCTCCCTCCCTCTGGGAATCAATCCCTGGCTCCTTCCTGTCTGCACCTTGCTGCTCCCAGCAGTTTTTTAGGAAGGGTGTCTGGAGCTGCTTTGTCAGCCACCTTTGGTTTCCTAAACCAGGTCCCAGAGTTTGGTGCCTTGTCCAAAACCTCCTCTCAAACCGTGGATGTCACATCAGCAGGAATTGCCTCATGGAAAGGGCTGTTAAACAGTGGCAGGGGCTGCCCAGGGAGGTTTGGAGGTGTCCAAGGAATTCCTGGCACTCAGAGCTCTGGGCTGGTGACAAGGTGGGGATTTGCACAGCTCGGACTCCGTGGGCTGGGAGGGCTTTTCCAAAGTCAGTGGTGCTGTGATGCTGATTCTGAAACGGTTCCACTTCTTCATCCCCTTTTATCTCCCCAAGCCACCAGTTTGTGTGGGGTTCTGGGTGGGTTCCTGCTGCCTCCTGTGCACTCAGCCTTTCCCCAAACATTTGTGCTGGCTCTGAGCAGAGGCTGTGTCAGTGCAAGGAAGATCCTGGACTCACACAGCCCAAAGCGTGGAGGTGCTGCATCTGCTCATCTGTGCTGGTTGCTCCTTTGGTTTGTGCCCTCAGTGGGGTTTGGAGCACCCTTTTCACTGGGAGCACCCAAAGCAGGGCCCTGCTGCTTGCAGCATTCTGGAGCCCTGTCACACTGCTCTGTAGGTGCTCACAATAAACAGAATTGTGGTTTTGCTGGGTCCAAGGGAGGTGGTGGGGGTTTGTTTTGCTTGCTAGGAAACAAATTTAACAGAGCTGTTCATTGGAGGCATGGAGGCAGAGCGTGCTGAGGATGGTGCCAGCTGTGTGCTGCAGGTTCAGTTCAGGCAAAGGACACAGCAAAAATACAGAAGGTTCCCTGGTAAATGTCAGTACACCTGCACAGAGCTCAATCCCTGGCTGGCATCCTGGGTGCAGGACCCAGCAATTCCACCTCTCCCCACAGCCCCAGCTATTCCCTCCTGGTGCTGAACCCCAGAAGGTGATGGCTGTGGGTTTCTGGAGGTGTTTTCTCCATCAGAAACCCATTAATGATGAGTTATTTCTTCTGCCTTTTTATTCCATTACAGGCTCTCTATGTAGAGTCTCCTGCACTTGCTCTCTTCATGCTGCACAGCTCCACAAAAATATAAATTCCTAACTCAGAGGAGGTTAAATTGGATTTGGGAGATGCAGGTCCCCAAAAAGAGCAGGAAACAAAGCCCCTAATCAGCGTGGTGTGGGCAGGGAAGCCACCCCAGAGGAATTTGCAGCCACTCCATCCATGCCTCCCAGAGCTGCCTCCCCTGGTGCCCTGCTGGCAGGGACAGGCACAGGGACAGGGACAGGCACAGGGACAGGGACAGGCACAGGCACAGGGACAGGCACAGGCACAGGGACAGGGACAGGCACAGGGACAGGCCCACAGCCCTTTCTTTGCCCCAGCCCCCCGTGCCCAGGGCAGGGAGAAGCTGCAGAGCACCCCAGGAAGGGGAGTGGGATTTGGGAGATGGATTTTTCCCTACTCACAGATCTGTTCCCAACACAGCAGCCTCCTCCTCTCCGTGCTGAGCTTCCTCTTCTGTTCCTTAATCCCACTGAAACACTTACTTCCCCTTCTGTTCCTGAAGCACCCTATGGACCTCAAAAATCAGAAATCTTTAGCTCAATGAAAATAGATTTTTATGTAATATTTGATTTTCCTAAGTCAAAACAAAGCAAAGACAGAATTACAAGTGTCACTCCAACAAGGAAGGCGAGTGTTGGGTTCTGGCACGTGCCACACCCTCCCCAAAAGACAAGGGCATTCTCCTCACAGTAAATGGTGTTTCCAGAGGAAAATTGTCTCAAAAAAGTGGGATGGAAGAGGGCTGAAGTGGATCCAGTGAGCTGTATTGTGCTCTGTCTGAGCAGGACAGCCTCAAAGTGGGTAAAAGATCATGCTGGAAATTAATTTCAGTCCATACATTCACTGGGAGCGAGAGCCAGGAGAGTCAGGCTTTGGAAATTGTGAGGACCTCCATCAAACCATTTATTCCTTCCACATGCACAGAGCAACTTCATTAAGGTTAAAAAAGGAGGCCATCATATGCAATCAGGATGCCATTATTAAGAGAGAAACCAATTATTCCAGCGACCCTACACCTCTCAGAAGGCACAACATTGTTTCTGCAGACAGATGGGAAAATAGCCTTTATGAGTCACCTTTTGGCAGCAAAGAGTGAAACCTATCTGCATTTCAAGAGCTCTGAAAGTTTTTAAAAAGTGTTTTAGTTTAAGAGAGTTTAAGACACAGACATGTCACCTCTACTTGCTTTTAAAGCAGCAGAGTGGAATGGGAAAAGCTCCAAGCTCATCCCAAGGATCCGTGGCTCTTTTTGTGGCAGGTGGGTTGCAGCCAGAAGAGACTGTCAGGGGAAAGGCCACACCCAATGTAAAACTGAAAATTTGCTGTTTAAATTGTGAATTAAAACCTGCACGAGCCACAGTGTCCGCTCCAAAATCTGAGATTCTGGAATTTCCCCCTCTGCTTCAGCTGGTGTTTGCACAAAGTCTCCCTCTCTGGCTGTACTTTGGGGTTTGGAGGGGACATTGTGCTGATCCTGCAGACTTTATGGGAACAGGAGGAGCTTTGAGTGGCTTTTCTCAATGCAGGGCCTCAGAAGTCTTTGGGGGGAAATAGTGACAAGCAGAACAGTCCTGGCTCTTTCCCAGCTCCCTCCCAGCCTTCCAGAGCTGAGGAATCAATGGAGCTGTGGCACAAGTGACCCAGGCTGGGCTGTCCCTGTGCTGAGGTTAATCAGGACGTAACTGAGAGCAGGGTTTAGGATCCTGGAGGCAGAATTTAACATTCTGCTGTAAAGTCAGGGTCACAGACCCCTTTAGAGTAAAGGACCTGGTGTGTGACAAACCACATCCCTGCTAATTCACTCCCTGAGCCTCCTTCCTCCAGCATCCCTGCTCCTTGTGTACAGGGACAAAGCCACAGCATTCCCCCCGTGGGCCTAAGAGCGTCATCTCCAAGGGGTTGTCACTTAACACATCCTGTTTCTCACCTCCAGCATGCAGAATGCACAAAAGCAGAATGCAAGGACTCCTCTCCTCTTCCTCCTGCCAGGTCCTGGGCAGCTTCACCCTCCTGATTGTCAAAAAGGAACTAAAGACAGCATATTGTGGAACAAAGATAACACAGAGTGTGGAGGGGGAACCCGTGTGGCAGGGTGGGAGAGCAGGATCGGTGCCTTAGGCTCTGTCCCCGGGTTCATCCCGTGCCCCCCTGGCTCTGTCCCCAGGGCACTCCAGAGGCTCCCATGGCTCAGGGAGAGTCCCCCAGTGCTGGGAAATGAAGGGGAATCAGCCTGAAGCTGCTGACCCCAGGTGAGGGGCTGAAACCACCTCTCCCTCGGCCAGGAGCTCCCTCCCTGTCCCCGTGGGGGTGATGGGATGAGGGAACCGAGCGGGTGTGTGCTCCAGACCCCTCAGAATGGGAAATGGAATAGGTTCCCTTCATCACACTCAGGCTATTTCTGGCTCCAGTAAATGAAAATAAATCTGTCCTGTCACTTCAGCAGACATGACTTCCCCCCCCTCTCATGGGCACTGAGAGCTTTTGACAAGAAAAGTCCCTTTTGTTTGAGGAGAAGGGAGGAAGCAAAACCAAACTGAACGCAGCGCCTCAGAAGCTCAGCCGAGCGCGGGATGGTGAGTGAAGGGAGCAGCAGAGCCCCTCATCACCCCTGGCCAGCCCAAACACCCCCCTTGCTGGGCCAGGCACTCCCTGCCCGCAGCCCTCGCAGGGCTCTGGAGGGGAATTCTCCCCTTGGCAGGCAGGAGTCCGGGGGCACGCAGCTCCACCCCACACTCGGGGTGCTCTTTGTGCACTGTGCTGAGCCTCCACCTCGGAGGCTCCGTGTTCTCCTTCCTGCTGTCTGCTACACCCGTGGCATCCTATCAGGCTGATAATTCAGCTTTGTAAGAATCCCCCGGTACCGGCATTAGTTTTGTCAGGTCCCTTATCCACTGCGTGAAAACAGACAGGCGTTTTGTTGAAACGATAAATCCATTGTGTCAACACAATTAATTCTGTTCACTGACTAAAACGTTCTGTCGAGGAACAAAAGGCATTAACTTAATATCTTTATCTAATTGACAAAAAGCAAATTAGTTCAGAGCCTTTGATGTCACTGTGGTTTACGCCAAGGAAAATCCTTCTTGCCGACATCCCGTTTTTATCAGCATTTTGTGAGGATCAGACACAGGGGCTGAGCCAGGCTCTGCTGAGGGACACAGAAAGAGGCCAGAATCCTCCTTTTGCTGAGTGCAAAGTTTGTCACGGGAAGGATTCTGGCTGAGATCGGTCAGATCTGAGGTTTAGCAAGTCTGAGCTCAGCCTCTGCTCTGCCAGTGACAGCCTGTGCCAGGTTTGCTTCCCTTCAGTGCCCATCTGGGTACAGCCACAGCAGCACCTCTTTTCCTCACCGTGGGAATAAAGAGCTCTCCTGAGGGAGACAGGCCTGGGAAGTGCAGAAATCTGGTGGCAGAACTAAGAGGTCCTTTTTGAAAGGAAAAAAAAACCACTACCAAAACACCCAAACCCAAAAGAGGGAATTTAAAAGGTGCTTACAGTAAACATCCCCGGAAAAATCTCAAATTCTACCTGGTCCTGTCTCCTCCAGGCTTCGCTCCTGCCTCCCAGCAGCCAGGATTCCCCCCTGCACTGCAGGCAGCGGTGCAGCTCCAGGCAATGCAGCCGGAGTGATTGTCAATTGTGATTGTCAATAGACTCCTGATTGGCAATTTTTCCTCCATTCGAGCCTGCAGTGATTAAGAAACATCCAGCTGTTTCTTTCATTTTTTACAAAACCTTCCCTAATCTTTTTCCTCCCTCTCCTGCTGGAAAGGGACGTGTCTGTGCTGTGCTGTGGCCACACAAGGAGCCGGAGGGGAGCTGAGGGTCTCCTGTGCTTTCCCTGGGCATCCTGTGCTCCCTCCCTGCTCCCGGGGGTGGCTCCTGCCCTGCTCTGGACTGGCGGCAGCTTCAACTCCACTCCCTCATTCCTCGGGAGCTGCTGTCCCTAGAAATGTGTTTGCTACCACAGCTTTTGAGTGGTTGTCTCGACACCCCCGTGGTACCAAATCCTCTTCCAGCACCTCTTTGCAAGTCAGGCATGGCTTTAATCCTGGCCAGGGTTTCTGCGTGTGGCTGACAAAATTCTGGCTGATACAGAACTTTTCCACTTGTTTAAACATTTTTAGAAAAAAAAAAAAAGAAAAAAAAAAAGAAATTCATGTTCATTGGTTCTAAATGACGTAATTCTCTTTCATTAATTAGTATTCTATCCTCTATTGGTTATTCTTTCTCACTTCTCATGCTAATTAGCCAATATTTTTAGTACCTTTTTCCTCCAATTTCGAAGACATTTTTAGGCTCTTCTTTACCTTCTGCTTTCTGCAAAATGTCCTTGTGGTCCGTAAATTCTGTGTTGCAGATGTCCAACCACACCAATCCATCTTCCTCTCCCAGGCTTTGTTCATTGGAGCACATCACAGTTAGTTTATCAAAAGTGAAAGTTTCAGGAATTTTCCCTTCCTGTGTTCCCACACAAGTATCTTATGACAATTTTGCTGAGAGTAATCTAAGAATAACACACAATTTATAATCTGTATATGTTTGGTTATGATTAATTAAAACAAAGATTTTAAAAGGTCACTAAAACCATTTCCTACAATTATTTAAAAGCTCCCTCATTTCCAGCACGCTCAAATCTCACCTGTGATGTCAGCTCAGGGCTCCAGAGGTGGCCCAGGAGCTCCTACCCTGGAAATTCATTCTGCTGCTCAGAGATGGATCAAAGTCCAGAGCAAAAAAAAAAAAAAAAAAAACAGAGAAAAAAGGGGGCTCTTTTAAAACAACTTGTTCCTGTTTATCATTGGAAGGCCAGCTGTTCAGAGGTGACATTTGACTGGGAAGTCCACTGTCCCACCCTGCAGCCAGCAGTCACCAATCCCCCCTTTAAAGCTGAATCAATGCAAGGCTGATCCTGAGCCAGTGCACAGGGAACACGGTGAGGGAAGGGCTCAAGCCCACTGCTGGCCCAGGGAGTGTGGTGGGTGTGGGATCAGGATTCTCCTCCTCTGCTCCTGTGCCTCTGCAGCTCACAGAGCCAGGGTGCCACCAGGAGCACGGAATTGCACGGTGTGCACAGCTGCTGGGTACACCCAGCCCCTTCAATAAGGAATTGCAGGGCACAAACACAACGTGTCCCCCTGGGCTGAGCTGCACTGACCCAGTTCCTCCGTGGCCACTGGCTTTTCTCTGCACAAACAGGGAAGTCATCCCCAGGATTGGGATGCACAAACTGCTAGCAGTGAAATTAGTCATTTCCCTGAATGCCAAGCCAAACAAAATCCCCTTCCATGCTGAAGAAAAGGTGTATTTGTTGGAATCTATCCTACACAACCTTTCTGTGTTCTGTCTTCAAAGGAGAAAATGAAGCTGTTTGCCCTCTGCACTGAAGGGACCTGCATGTCCCAGCCCCATGTCAGCTTCTCCTTCAGCAGGATAAATCTGTCTGTGCTCCCTGTGAAATCTGAGGGGGAAGAACTTTCCCCAGCCACGGGCAGGCAAACTGAGCTACCAGAGCTCTTTGATTTTGGTTTACTCCTGTTCACATCAAGGCTGTCAAGGATACACCGAGCCTTCTGCCTTTTGTGGTGCTCCCTGCTCCTGTCTCCATGATCAGACAGCAGTTTTCACAGGAATTGATGCAGAACCTCCTCATCCCCTTAAATCCATTGCAGCTCCTGGAAGGGTTCATCTGCTGCCACCAAAACAGGGATCCAGCAGCAGAAATGGTTGTGGTGGGTTTCATCCCCCTGTGTCTGAGCACAGGGGGGTGTGTGTGTTCCTGCCTCTCTCAGCACTTCTGTGTGCTGTGCTATCAGTCCCTCCAGGCCCAAACTCAGCTGAATTTCATGATATCAGCAAAGTGACAAAGTGATGCTGTCCCTTTGCCTCCATGGAAACACACACCATGTCCCAAGGATGTTCAGGCAAGGCTGGCTCTGGCTGCTTGGACAGTGATGGAGGAGTCCCAGCAAGAAAATGCTCTACCAAACCCAGACACCAGAGGTGAGTGATGCAGCCCTCAGCTTGGTGGAACTGTTGTTGGCACCTCCCAACAACGCCAGTTCCTCACGGGACAGAGAAAGGCCCTTTCCCTGCTGTAGAAGCAACATAGTTAAATATGTTGGGGACAGCCCTCCCTCATCTCCTTCTCATTTCCTTGCCTTCAGTGAGCAGGAGTCCAGGAGAAAGTTTAATCCATGTACTGTGCTCCCCCAAAAAAGATCTGTTCCACACTCCAGGTGTAGCTGCCGTTACTGGTAGCAGGGGGATGTCTGGCAGCTTGAAGCTTTTCAGCCTAAATATCCTAAATAAAGCAGCCCTAACTCCCCCACAACTGAATACAACTGCTCTGTGGTGCTTCCTTTTCATGCCTCTCTTCCCAAGCCCATCTTCTCTCTGCCCACCCTTCCAGCCCGATTTTAAGTCTGATGTTCCTGCCTTGCCCTGCTCCTGCTCCAAGACACAGCAGCTTCTTTCTGGGCCACGTACAGAAGCGATGCCAGTAATTATTATTTCCCTGCCCTGCCTGGAAATCCGCTCCTGAGCTCCCTGGGGAAGTGCAGAGAGCTGAGCCCACAGCTCCAACTCATTCCCATTCCCCACACACAGGGGGGAGTGGGAATCTTTCCAGACTCAGCTACAGCTTTCAAAAAAAATTTTTTTTCCTACTTTTATCTCCACAGTCTCTGTTTCATTTTACCTTTAACAACAGCTCTTTCTCTGCCTCTTTACACAGGAGAGAGGCAAAGAAGGGTCATTTAAAAATCTCTTCATTACCAGCTGCTCCTCTTCTCATGTCTCATGAGGGTTAGAGGGAGCAGAGGATTGGATTTTCTTATCTTTTCAAGTAACTTTCTTTTAATCTCCTTTTCCTGGCGTATTCCGCAGTATAATTCAACTAATAGTCTGGTATTGCAGTGACCTCGAAGAAGGGTGAAGTTCTCACTCTGCTCGAGTCTTTTAATTTCATATTGGAGATCTGAAGGGCTTTTAAAGTGCTCTCCTAGCACCTGTGGCAGGGGATGGAGTAGATTCTCTTTGAGTGCATTTCTACCCGAGCTTTGTTCCACATCCCTCAGCCTCCTCCAGCACCGAGATCATTCCCAGCCTCACCCCTCTGAAACAACCGCAGAGTTACTCGGCTCTCTAATGCCCCTCGAGGAGTTAATTAAAGGGGTTCAATCTCTGCCGAGATGAAGTGAAGCCGAATCCATCCCTGGAAATTACTTTCCCGAATGGAATGACGCACAAGCCCACCGGCACGGGATGGTTCTGCAGCGCCAGCAGAGCGGAGGCTGCTGCTGCCGACTGCCCGGGAGCCACTTGCTGTTTACGGCTTTCCGGAGGAGCGGGAAGCTCTCAGATTTGCCAGGAGCCGGGCGGGATTTGCGGGAGAAGGGGGACGCCCGCCGGCCGCGGCTGGGAGTAGCGGGATGCGGAGAATCCGGGAGTGACCCGGGAGAGAGCACCGGCACCGAGCACTGGCACCGAGCACCGGGCACCGAGCACCGGCACCGAGCACCGGGCACCGAGCACCGGCACCGCGCTCACGGGCACGCAGGGACCGTGCCGGCCCGGCAGGAATCACCGGGAACACTGCCGAGCGCTGTGCTGCGGCGGTCAGCTCTGAGGAGCAGGAAAAGCCTTCAGCACGTCTGGGGGAGCACAGAGGGCTGCCTGACCCCAACCCTAACCCTAATGCCAACCCTTATCCCAACTCCGACCCCGCGCAGCCAGAGCAGCCTCCAGGCTCCCACGGAGGAAACTTAAGGAGCAGCGATTCCTGCTGGACCAACCCAGAAGGAAAAGCTGCTGGAAGCACGGCTGGACAACCGGGTTGGAGTTCCCTCCATCTCCCCCGCGCTGTGGCCACGGGCGAAACGCTCTCTCCTGCCACACTCTGAGCACCCCAGGCATTGATTGAGAGCCTGCCCTCCACCCACGGACAGCCTAGAACACATCTAATACTCTATTCACACCCCCCTGCAGCTTTACGGATCCCACTTTCTGCCTTTGATCAGTTTCCCACAACACTAATTCATCTCAAGCCCTCTGTAGCGGTCAGCATGATATTTCCAATTGTTTCCTTGAGTTACCTGTTTTGTTTCAAACAGGATTCTCCCCAGAAGCAGATCGCTTGGCTGCTGGATTGCAGAGGAGTCATCAATTAATGGCACCCTGTGAGCTGGGGATGTGGCACAGGGGACACCCGAGTCTGTCCTGGCACAAAAACAAGGCACCGGTGCTCACCTCTCCGAACTGCACAGGGAATGCCGGAGGAATTTCCCCTCTCTTGTCCCGCTTCCGGCTGGTGGCAGCAGAGCCTCAAAGCCAAAGCGTTTCAGCTGTGAGCTGGCACACAGGTGTCACTTGTTACCACTCACCTGCTGCTTTCTTCTCGTGCCCCGGCTCTGTCTTCTCCTCACCATTTCCCCGACTTCCTGAGGAGCCTGGATTAGCCTGGTAGCCTTTCAAGCTGAAAACATCCCTGCCTGAAGCAGCAAGTGCTGCACTGCTGCAAGGGATGCTGTGGGAAGAGCTGCACGCCCCCCACCCCGTTTAAATGCCACTTCTCTCCTGTGTCACTCCTGTCATCCCTCAGGGAGCGCCCGGGGGTGCCTGTGCTCTGCCCCTGCTGTGCCAGCGCCGGGGCTGTGCCAGCTGTCCCGCTGTCCCCTTGTGCAGCAGCCCTTCAAGGGACAGCCTGGCACACTCACCTGCCTGCCTGCAGCACTCCCGTGCTCCTCAGGAGCCGAGTGGGAGCCAGGGAAGCACAAAACACCAAGCCACGGCACACTCCCAGGGTTTGGGCTCATCCAGCACCCCAAAGGGAGAGGGGCTGGCCATGGAGAGGCTGGGGAGCTCTTCGGAGGCAACTGGAATTCTTCTGGAATCTGCTGCTTTTTATCCCATTTTTTAAAACCACTCACTTGAAGGTTCCTTGTGACCAGCCTGGAAAAGCAGCAGGAATGGCTGGTTATGGATGCCATAAGGGAAACGGGAATCATCCCCTCACCAAAGCACAAGCAGAAGCCTTACCTGAGGGCTCCCTCCTGAGCTACAGCAGCTGGGAATGCAGGATCTGCTTCCTGGGATCCCCCCTTGCACCTCACAGCCCTCCTGGGGCAGGCTCCACACGTGACATGTGGCCTCCACACACCACTCTCTGCAGCTATTTATTTGGTTTTTTTTTTCCCAGTATTTTATTTCTGACAGGCATTTACAACGTTCCATTCATAGAACTAAAAACATAAAAATAGACCTTCTTTCAGCTTATAAAAGAAATATATAAGAACCTTTGACATGGACATGTCATGACATTATGTACAAGAGCCACGGTACCTTCCCAGTACCAGCCTTCCAGTATCTGAGTGCTGACTGCATCCTCTGGGAGCAGCCCAGGACAGCCAAACCCTCCAGCACGTGGGACACGACCGACAGGTGATGATACAAAAACAACCATGTGATCATACAAAGGGGGTAGAAACTCCTCTAAAGCTCTTATGAAAAGAAACCAGGAGATAGCAAAAAGTTACTAGAGAAAGCTTTCGTAAGTTCGAGTATAGTGCACCAGAAACCAGGGAAGGGAGGGGGCGAGGGGAGGATGCCAGCTGGGACACACAGACAGTGATGGATGTTTGGGGAGGGGGGATAATTTTTGTCATGTCTTAAAATATAGTCAGAGTGGATTTTATAAAATATAATCCTAAGGCTATTATAAAATTTCAGGTTCTCAAAGTTACCTACTGATGTGTCAAACATCAATAGATACCAACAAAACAAAACAAAATTTCATATAATCTTCCTTTTCTTTTTTTTTTTCCTATAGGTGAGACTGCAATGGGGAAAGCTATATAAATCCTAAAAAAAAAAAAAAGTGCTATTTTGTGTTTTGTATTTGGAAGTCTACTTAAAAACCACGAGATTTTAGTCACATTTTACCCTGTTTTAGATGTTTACATAAAAGATTTAAAACGTTCAAGAAGTTTACTTGCGTAGAACTTTTTTCATCCTCTATTGCAGTGGAAAAGCTTTTAGAAAGGAATTAAAACACACTAGTTTCACCCACAGTAGGAGAGTGGGCGAGGTCAGTTTTTTGGCCATGAATTCCCTGTCCCCTAAGCCCAGACTCTGCCAGAGAGAGTGGAGCAAAGGGATTGGTGGCTCCAGCAAGGGCACACCACGGATCCCTCTGCTCCACTGCAATTCAGTCACGTCATTTTATTTATTATTCTTTTTATTAGCTAACTAAACTCCAGTCTCAAACATATACAATAGACCTCTTCCTGAAGAAAGTTATACCTAAATAAGAGTTTCCAGTTCATATTTGAATATAAAACCACCATTCCTAACCCTCTGCAAAAAGCTAGCCTCGTATCCTAGACGTGGAGCTACCCTAAATCTCTTACCCCTTTGTGCCCCTGCATCTCAGGTAAAATACAAAAAAATATTTCTTCAAGTGTTAAATTTGGATCTCTTTTAAGAGAGTTTGGCATCTTTACAAGAGTATGCAAAACTAGAGCTTCCGACATCGACGTTAAATTAGACCAGCCACAGACCGAGAGGACCGAACACAACATAAATCCCAAACCTTTCCTCACACGTTCCTAAAATACATGAATATTCTCTTACACTTAGAGAGGGGAAGGGAGCCAGAATACTGCGACTGTACAGGTTAAAAAGGCCGCTTCCTTGTGAAGGAGACGAGCCCACGACCGACGGCTTTCAGGGCCACCAAGCCCTCTGTGCTCGCGCTCCTGCTGGAGCCGAGTGGCCGCACAGAGGTTAAGACACCCAGAGTAATTTGTTTTCCAGTGATTGTGTTCTCCCCGTGCTCAATTTCAGCCCCTGATCGTTTCAGAATAAATAAAAGAGTGTGAAAGCCCTTGGTTAAGGTAAGCCAGGACCTCGAGCTCGTTTCGTTCCCGGTTTTGGAGCGTTTGAGTCGCCCAAGAGCGGCCGCGTGGCTTCGGAGCGACGGAGCTGCCGCAAGGGTGTGTGCAAGTGTGCAATCCTGGGGGGGACGTGGGGACGGGGGACACCCACGGGGGCGCTTCACAGCTCGGTGTTCAGCTTCCTGCCGGGCACAAAGTCCTCCCGCCGCACCCAGATGACCTCCTCGCCGTGGCCCTCGGCGGCGCCGTTGATGGCGGGCAGGGCGGCCTGCTTCCTCAGCTGGGCCATCCTGGCGGCGTGCGCGTCCCCGGGCGGGCAGGGCCGCTCCCGCTCCCGCTCCCGC